>PVHT021183726.1:33243577-33350239 GCA_004024745.2 Catagonus wagneri
GGCGTTGCCGTGAGCTGTGGTGTAGGTTGCAGACACGGCTCGGATCCCGCATTGCTGTGGCTGTGGCTGCAGCGAAGGCTGGCAGCTACAGCTCCTGTTAGACCCTGGGAACCTCCATATGCCGCGGGTGCGGCAGTAGAGAAAGCAAAAAGACAGAAAAAAAAATACAGCTGGAAAGGGCTGTGAGATCTCAGCTCAAAGACAGGAACCAAGGTTGGAGCTGAGGAGACAGTGGCCCCCCAGGTTAGTGACTTACACCTGCTAAGTCAGCCGCAGGGGACGTGATGGTGAGAGGCCAGGTCCAGCCCCAGCACACTGAGAGCAGCCCTGGGCCGCTTTACCTGGGTTCCCCAGTTTGTCCAATGAGGCAGAGGAGGTGAGAAAATCTAGAACCCTCAGTCCCACCCAGAACAACTGGACCTGGCTCTCTGGCAAGAGGGCCTGTGCTTTTAATGGATCTGATCAGGAAGTCTGGGGGACATGCTGCTGACTGTGAACAAAGTGATGAGGCTGACTTAACTGCAAAGAGAATGATAAGGCTGACTTAGCAGCAGCAAAAGGGTTTAGTTCTTGATTTTTGTGCTGATATTGCCTTGCATTTGAGTGAAGTCGCTGTGTTTGTTTGAGATGTGGTTTGTGCTTTAGGCTCTAAACCATTAGAGTCTCCCTTTGGCTCTGATGGTTTAGAATGTCAGTCCGTGGCAGGCATGCAGGCGCGTACGCGCGCACGCACAGAAAATGGATAGAGAGCTGCCATACCTGTTTTAACTCACATGATTGCAACTAACCTCACTGCTCCGTACATTGCTTTGAGAACAAAACAAAACTTAAAGACCCTTATCTAATCTGATAATAATTATTAAGAAGAAGCCTGTGTAGTAGGTATTTTTTTAAATCTTTATTTCACAGATGGAGAAGCTGAAATTCTACAGGTCTCAGGTATTCATTCAAAGTCAGGAAGCCAGTAATGGGTTAAATTTTGTGCCCCACTCCCGCCCAGAAGGTTATATTGGTGCCCTAACACCCCCCCCAGGACCTCAGAATGGGATATTATTTAGAGATAGGGTCTTTACAGAAATAATCACAATGAGATCATTAGGGTGAGCCCTAGTCCAGTATGACTGGTGACCTCATAAGAAAAAGAAATTTGGGGGACTGTCCTACACTGTTGGTTGGAATGTAAATTGGTACAATCCCTATGGAGAACAGTTCTGAGGTTCCTCAGAAAACTAAATATAGAGCTAACACATGACTCAGCAATCCCACTCCTGGGCATATATCCAGACAAAACTATAATTTGAAAAGATACATACACCCCAACGTGCATGGAGGCACTATTTACAATAGCTGAGACATGTAAACAACCTAAATGTCCATTGACAGAGAATGGATAAGAGGATATAGTACGTATACACAATGGAATATTACTCAGCCATAAAAAGGAGTGAAATAATGCCATTTGCAACAACAGGGACGGATCTAGAGATTGTCATTCTAAGTGAAGTAAATCAGACAGAGAAAGGCAAATATCACATGATATCCCTTACATGTGGCATATAATTAAAAAATGATACAAAAGGACTTATTTACAGGAGATCCTGTTGTGGCTCAGTGGTTAACAAACCCAACTAATATCCATGAGGACATGGGTTCGATCCCTGGTCTCATTCAGCGGGTTAAGGATCTGGCGTTGCCATGAGCTGTGGTGTACGTTGCAGATGCATCTTGGATCCTGCGTTGCTGTGGGTTGCCTAGGCCGGCAGCTACAGCTCTGATTTGACCCCTAGCCTGGGAACCTTCATTTGCTGCGGGTGCAGCCCTAAAAAAAAAAAAAAGGAGAACTAATTTATAAAAAACAACCTCACAGATTTTGAAATCAAACTATGGTTCCATAGGAGAAACCATGGGAGGGACGGAAGGATAAATTAGGAGGATGGGAATAACATATACACATTGCTGGATATAAATAGATAATTTACGAGGACCTATTGTTTAGCACATAGAAATCTATTCAATAGTCTGTAATAACCTAAATGAGAAAAACAAACATAAACACATGTGGAATTCTCACTGTGGTAAGTGGGTTAAGAATCTGACCACAGTGGCTCGGGTTGCCGCAGAGGCAAGGGTCCAGTCCCTGGCCTGGCGCAGTGGGTTAAAGGCTTTGGCATTGCCACGGCTGCGGCATGGGTCACAACTGTGGCTTCGATTCAATCCCTGGCCCAGGAAACTTCCACAATACTGCGGTGAGGCCGTTAAAAAAAAAAATGGATACATGCATATGTATGACTGATTCATTTTGCTATACACTTGAAACACACAACATTGTAAGTCAAATATACTCTACAAAATTTTTAAAAAGAAAAAGATATTTGGACACGGACCTACACACAGAGAGAACACCATGTGAAAATCAGGGCAGAAATCAGGGCGATGATTCTATAAGCAAGGAACGCTGAAGATTGCCAGCAAACCGCCAGAGGCTCAGGGAGAGGCTGGGGCAGATTCTGCCTCACAGCCTCGGAAGGAGCCGAGCCTGACAACGTCTTGACCTTGGACGTCTAACCCTGATCATGGTGATGAATACACACATCTGTTGTTTTAAGCCTCCCAGGCTGCAGCGCTTTGCATGGCAGCCTAGAAAACTAATACAGCGGCCAAACTGAGAGTCAGAGCTGGGTCTGACTGCATCTAAAGTGTGCCACTTGGCCAACTCAAGGAGCCCGGAGCGAAGTGGGGAGACATACGGGAGCAAAAATGCCTGGCAGTTCTATGACAGCTCTGTGCAAAGAGCGCAAGGGCACAGAGTAGGGCGTGTGGGGGGTGAGAGGCAGGGGCTTTAAAGGCAACTTCAAGCTGATGGCATCTGGATGTGGCCTGTGTCCTCAAATCGGTTCCAGGGTTTTGATCTAGAATGCGATGCAGCGTGTGTCAAGGGCTCAGAGACGTCACCCTACACGCACATGTGGGCAGTACCATGGACAGAGGAAAGAGACACCCCCCCCCCCAGGAGGTCAACACATAGAGTTCTGGGACCATTCTATCTTTTGGATAAGTCACATAGTCTCCAGGGACTTGGTTATTCCAGCTATAAAACTGAGCTCGTGGAGGTCCACAGTAGCCTAGCAGTTAAGGACTATGCATTGCCACTGCTGTGGCATGGGTTACAGCTGTGGCTCGGGTTCGATCTCTGGCCTGGGAACTTCTGCATGCTGCGGGCTTGGCCAGAGGTTGCTAGATAACTGCTCTGTGCAAACATGCTGTGCGTGGTTGGTGGGCAAGAGAAGCGTACGTGTCCCAGCAGGATGGCTACACAATTGGTGAGGCCCAGAGTGAATGGGAAATGCAGGGTGTCCTTCCTGAAAGACGGAGAATTTCAAGACAGCAACAGCAGAGCATTAAACCAAGTGTAGGGCCCTTCTGAGTGCACATCCTGTGCAACTGTACAGGCCCCCAACTGCAAAGCTGGCCTCGTGTACAGGTTTGGTGGGGAAGGAAGGCAGTGAGCTCCCTGCTGAGTGCGTTTCAGCCAGATCTGCTGGGTCTGTGGTGGCAACACCTGTACTGGATGAAACAGCCCAGAGAATGCCCACTAAAGCTTTTTGATGCTAAAAGTCATTTTAGCAGCTAAAACACCCTGGGAGTTTGAGGATGGTGTCACGTGGTCCAGAGAAGTCAGGCAAAAAGACAAAGCCAAGGTTCCTCAAGGCCCATGTCTAACATGTCCAATTGCAGGCATTTCCCCTTATCAAATTCTGCAGCCTGTCCCAGTCAGGAACCGCAGACTGCTGTAATTTAAACAGGAGGGAAAGCACAGTAGCCGGCGGTCAAGTAGTTCTGGGCAGGTGGGGCTTGGCGCTAAGGTTTCCAATACATTCCTGGTGCCAGAGATCACAGACTTCCTATCTACCTTTTTTTTTCTTTTTTTTTAGGGTTAGGGCCACACCCGCGGCACATGGAAGTTCCCAGGCTAGGGGTAGAATTGGAGCTGCAGCTGCTGGCCTACACCACAGCCACAGCAAGGCAGGATCCAAGTTGTACCTGTGACCTACACCACAGCTCACAGCAATGTTGGATCCTTAACCCACTGAGTGAGGCCAGGGATGGAACCCACATCTTCATGGATACTAGTTGGGTTCTTAACCCACTGAGCCACAACGGGAACTCCCTCCCATCAACTTTGAAGGGTCTATTTCCCTTCTATCATGCACAGAAATGCTGACAGGTGAGAAGCGTAGCAGCTTGGTAAAGGGATTCACGCTCTGATGATGTAACTTTCCTGCCTGAGAACAGATCTTGGTGGGAAAGGACATTCAGTCTTCAATGAAACTCCAGAATCTAAGCAAATTATTATCTCTTCTCCTTTTGGAGAAAAAAATAAGACGATCCGAAATGTTGAGATTAGCACCCCACAGATTTAACTTAGAGGTCACGCTTGGAAGTCAGCCTTTTTGCTATACGCATGTATATGCATGTACGTGTATATGTATATTTGGGTATATTTTTATTATATATATGCAAGTCTATTTATGTACGTGCATATGTATTTGCAAATATAAATATATAGGGAAAGTTCATATATGAAATCCTGACAAGACGTAGAGTGGCTAAGAAACAATTTTAATCAGTAATATTTATCTTGGGGGAAAATGATCTATTAAAGATGTTATAAACCCAGCTCTGAGAAAACTATCACCTGTACATGGAAAACTGATTTCTGTCATTCCTGTTAATTGCTGGTTTAAACCCCCATGTGCAGACCTCAAGCTCACTCCTCCACACTAGATGTGCCAAGGCACCTGGTTCATAAAGCACGTTTCTTCCTCATGCAAAGAAACAGGAACTGAAAGGTTAGATAGAAAACCACCAACTGGTGAGACATCACCTAAAAAGGTTTTTGAGGCCAAGCTGTCTCAAAGCCCTGCACTGACAGCTGAAATTCGGTTTTGTATACACTCCAGTGGTATCTGAGGATTTTTGGGGGGGGGGTTGTTTTATGTGTTTTTTTTTTTTTTTTTTTTTTTTTTTGCTTTTTAGGGCCACACCTGCAGCAGATGGAAGTTGGCGGGCTAGGGGTCAAATGGGAACTGCAGCTGCCGGCCTATGCCACAGCCACAGCAACACTGGATCAGATCCGAGCTGCATCTGGCACCTACAACACAGCTCACAGCAACCCACTGAGAGAGGCCAGGGATTGAACCACTGTCTTTATGGATATTAGTTGGGCTCATAAGCCACTGAGCTACAGCAGGAACTCCTCCAGTGCTATTTTGACTCCAGAATAAGGATCAGGTGTCTTCATTGTCCACTTTCTATATAAATCTGATGACGTCTGGTCTAGAGAAATCAGATTGTGCGACAAACAGCTGGAGGGCATGAAAGCGTTCCTTGTACTTCACAGAGGGCTATTCTACTGTCAGCAGTGTTGGTGAGGCAGCACCAGTACTTCAGGCCCTTTATTACTTCGCCTTAACAATTTGTTAGAGACATCGATGTGAACTGAGGGAGAACGAGGCAACTACACAAGTTCACTTTTTCAGGACAACTAGACATCATTCAGTTTGGTCCTTGTGGCCGTTAGCTACAGGTGCCGGTCTTTACCAAGAAAGAGCCACTGAAGAGTTCCTGCTGCGGCACAGTGCGTTAAGAATCCAGCTGCAAGAGTTCCTGTCACGGTGAGAGTGGAAAGGAATCCGACTAGGAACCATGAGGTCGCGGGTTCGATCCCTGGCCTCGCTCAGTGGGTTAAGGATCCGGCATTGCCGTGAGCTGTGGTGTAGGTGGCAGACGCGGCTCGGATCTGGTGTGGCTGTGGCTGTGGCTGTGGCGAAGGCTGGCAGCTGTAGCTCTGATTAGACCCCTAGCCTGAGAATCTCCATATGTCGCAGGTGCAGCCCTAAAAAAAAAAATAGGCAAAAAAAAAAAAAAATGGAATCCAACTGCAGCGGCTTGGGGTGCTGCAGAGGCGCAGGTTTGATCCCCGGCCCGGCATAGTGGGTTAAAGGACCCAGTTTTGCCGAAACCGTGGCTTGATTCAATCCTCGGCCCAGGAACTTCCCTATGCTGTGGGCGAGGCCACAAAATTTTTTTTAAAAAGGAAAGAGTGATTGAAGTTATAGCTATTTTAGAAGATAATCAGCTTTGGGGATAAATCTTGAACAACAAAGCCTACAAAGTCATGATATGTATAACTGCATGTTTAAGATGACAAGAAAATAAGAGAAAAATCAAGGAAAATATGAAGATAAATGAAATCTGTGCTTTTCCTAAAAATCAAACTGGTTTTGATTTTTTGTTTGTTTTTGGCTGTGCCTGTGCCATGAGCAAGCGTCTGGGCCAGGAATTGAACCCCCACCACAGTAGGGACAATGCTGGATCCTTAACCACTAGGCAACCTGAAACTCCCTGTTTTCTCTCTTTGACTCTGAACAGAATGAAGAAGGCAGAGATATTTCCATGTTTGTAAAGTGATGACTGTTGCTTTCAAAACGGGGCCCTGTCCTTAAGAGCCTGTAACAGATAAACTTCAAGGAGTGGAAGAATAAATTAATGACGGGGTGGGGATCAAGTGCTGGAACCAGAGAACGCTGACAGCCGGATGGCACTGTTAGTGTGCTCAAAGCCACTGAATCGTATGCATTCATAGGGTTATGATGGCAATTTTTATCTCATGTGTACTTTATCATAATATAAAATTAATCAAGAATATCCACCACTGATTCAGAAATGAAAAAAAGAATAAAAAGTTCAAGGGGGGCTCAAGTCCACAGTCACATGAGCCCACACCGTAGTTGATAGGCACACAAATGTTATGAGCAAAAGCACATCTATGCGAGGAAAAGGAATCCCAGATACACTGTGGTGATCCTGTAAGGCTGGCATTAACTCTGACATCAGATTAGAATATAAATTAAATAACATTGACTAGACATTATCAAAAGGAAATCCCCTGAACTGGAAAAGGGATCTGCAGGGCTTGACAAACCATGGGCCCCATGCTGCATCCAACCCCATGCAGGTTTTCGTCCAGCTTGCCAGCTAAGGATGTTTTTCATATTTTCAAGTGGTTGAGAAAGAAATCAAGAGAAGAATACTATTTCCTGACACATGACAATGAAGTGAAATATACATTTCGGGGAGTTCACATCGTGACTCAGCGGTAGTGAACACGACTAGTATCTATGAGGATGCAGGTTCGATCCCTGGCCTCGCTCAGTGGGTTAAAGTTCCGGCATTGCCATGAGCTGCGGTATAAGTTGCAGACGCAGCTTGGATCTGGTGTTGCTGTGGCTGTGGTATAGGTCGGCAGCTGCAACTGTGATTCGACCCCTAGCCTGGGAACTTTTATATGCCAAGACTGTGGCCCTAAAAAGAAAAATAAAAGAAAGAAAGACACATTTCAGGGCCCCTTAATAAGTCTATACTGCAACACAGCCCCACCCATTCCTTCAGATACTGACCATGGCGTTTGGAGCCATAAAGGCAGATGTGAGTAACAGCGACAGAGACCACAGGGCGCGCAAAGCTGAACACATGTTCTATGTGACCCTTTAAGCTGTTTGCCAGTCCTTGCTCTGGAAGGTGCACAGTACTTCCAGATGAAGATGCAGCACCTGGGAGTGGACCCATCTCAGGGTCCAGGCTGGGGACCACCTGCTTGATAAAACTACCCTACTGAGAAATGTTCTTCAAAAAGAAGGAATCTGGTTCAGTGCCCTGGAAGGGCCGGCTCCAGGGAGGCTGCGAGTTCCAAGGCACAGCGGATGCCAGAGAGGATGGGACTGCTGTGGTTACGAGCACACCTGCCCTGTGCACAACACACCCTCCCCCACATCATCTGCTTCCTTCTTCCTCCCCATTCAAAGCCTTTGTGTGTGCATGACAAGTAACTGCTCCAGGTACACTGGCGTCAGGAGATGGAGAGATGGAAGCCTGGCTGGACACCTAGTAGGTGCCCCATGTTGATGACTGATTGAGTGATCGCGTTTTAGGGCTGCACCTGCGGCATATGGAATTCCCAGGCTGGGGGTCTGAGCTGCAGCTGCCCGCCTACACCACAGTCACAGCCACGCCAGATCCAAGCTGTGTCTGCGACCTACACCACAGCTCTCAGCAATGCAGGGTCCTTAACCCACTGAGTGAGGCCAGGGATCAAACCCGCATCTTCATGGATTACTAGTCGGGTTCATTACCGATCACAATGGGAACTCTGGTGCTCCATGTCTGAATGTTAGCTCTTTGAATCTTCCTACAAAGTAGGCATGATTAGCCTCGTTCTGTAAATATTATGAGCTCCTTCTCCTCATAATATCACTCACGGTAATCTGAGTGATTACCGTGGTTCCTGGCATTTTTCTATGAACTATACATAGATTAAATCATTTATTCCTCAAAACAACTCTACAAATAAGTGCAAGTATTATAACCATTTTATGATTGAGGTCATGGAGGCCAAGGTAGTTGTAGACTGTTGCCTCTGGGATGGAAAAGCAAGGAGATCCTGCTGCATAGCACCGGGAACTCTGTCTAATCACCTGTGACGAATCCATATATGTAAATGTAACCGGGTCACCATGCTCTGCAGTTGGAAAAAAATTTTTTTTGTCTTTTTGCCTTTTCTAAGGCCGCACTCGCGGCATATGGAGGTTCCCAGGCTAGGGGTCTAATCGGAGCTGTAGCCACCAACCGACGCCACAGCCACAGCAACGAGGGATCTGAGCCGCATCTGTGAACTACACCATAGCTCACAGCAACGCCGGATCCTTAACCCACTGAGCGATGCCAGGAATCAAACCCACAACCTCATGGTTCCTAGTCGGATTCGTTAACCACTGCGCCACGATGGAAACTCCTGGTAAACTGACAGAAATCTGTAAACCAACTATAATGGAAAAAAAAAAGAAAGAAACCCCAAATCAAAAATAAATGGTAATGACTTGGGAACTTAAAAGAAAAAAGGGAAAGAAAGAAATTTGCCCAGTCTCGCAAAAAGAAAACATAGGGCATGATTTGAACCCAGGTGCCTCGGCACGGAGCCGAGGCCCGAACTGTTCAGCTAGGCCATCTCCCACTGCAAACGTGCTGAGAGGTCTGAATTTTGTGAAGGAAACACTGACAGTAACAGCAGAGCAGGTGGCATTTCCAGCTAACAGAACCTACTTGAAACCCCACACTCTTGCCACTGCTCCTTAACTGACCTGCCTGCAAGCCTCTGGTTCCAGGTCATGGAAAACCAGAATATGGCCTTCCTTAGTCAAGAAACCTATGCCCTTTGATTGTAAATCTCGTCATCTGAAGCCCAGCTCTGAGGACAGCTGTCGTGGTCCCCTTCTTTAAGCAGAACTTGACTGGTATTAAAGGGAAAACCAGCCCTCTTTTTTTCTTTTTGGATGAGGAAGGATCCAAGTTGTAATCCTGGCTTTTTGGCCAAATTGTTTCAGAACTGAGATTGAGGTGCTGGAGAAGAAAAAGCAGACCAACTCTGTAACCCTTGCACGCAAGACAACAACTAAGATGACAAACTTTCTCTGATAGAGGTCGTTTACCCAGAGACGGAAAACTTCTTTGGCTCTCAGCAGGCTAAGAAAGCTGGGGAAATCTTTGATGGGAATTGTCCACGTGTAATAACATATTTGGCGTCATGTATGATTCAGGTTGCCAAGACCAGGGCTCATTCTAAAAATAAACTAAGGAGTTCCCGTCATGGCTCAGTGGTTAACGAATCCGACTAAGAACCATGAGGTTGCGGGTTCAATCCCTGGCCTCGCTCAGTGGGTTAAGGATTCGGCATTGCTGTGAGCTGTGGTGTAGGTTGCAGATGCGGCTTGGATCCCGCGTTGCTGTGGCTGTGGTGAAGGCCAGCAGCTACAGCTCCTGTTAGACCCCTAGCCTGGGAACCTCCATATGCCATGGGTGGGGCCCTAGAAAAGGCAAATAGACAAAAAAAAAAAAAAAGATAAAAAGACAAAAAAATAAAATAAAATTTTAAAAAGGCCATCACAGTAAATAGCAAGTGTCAAACTCCATTTGAAAAGTTTACCAGGGCACCAGCCCAACAGTCTGATTTCCTGCAATTCATGTCGGCCTAGAATGGATTGCAGCCTGTCAGCAGCTCCTTGGAAGAACCAGGTGCTTTGGAAGGATGCAGAAGACCAAATGTTAAATACCAGCCAGCAGAAGGAACACTTGATTCTTGTTTCTTTCTTTCTTTTTTTTTTTTTGTCTTTTTGCCTTATTTGGGCCGCACCCGCTGCATATGGAGGATCCCAGGCTAGGGGTCTAACAGGAGCTGTAGCTGCCGGCCTTCGCCACAGCCACAGCAACGCGGGATCCGAGCCGCGTCTGCAACCTACACCACAGCTCACGGCAACGCCGGATCCTTAACCCACTGAGCAAGGCCAGGGATCGAACCCGCAACCTCATGGTTTCTAGTCGGATTCATTAATCACTGAGCCACGACAGGAACTTCTGATTCTTGTTTCTTGAAGCACCAGTGGGTGTGACTCAGCAGTTAGGCACAGACTGGACCCCAGGTGTCTCCTCCTTTGCCAGTTGCGTTTCCCTCTGGCCCTGCTCCCACCTGGAGCCTGCAGCAGAGACCAGAGAAGCCCCAGTGCCTTGCTTGGGACAGTGAGGCAGAGAATGAATCATCTGAGGCGGTTTGCAGGTGCATAAATGCTACCCAGATGCAAACAGGTTTATAGCGCTAAGGTGATAAGAATGTTCATGTGAATAACACCCAGGGGGCCCTGCATTTTGCACTCTTAAAGCGCAAAAAAAAAAAAAAAAAAAAAGATATCCGAAGCCACGAAGATGGCAGTGAGATGCTGTTATGTGCATAAGAGCTGGTATTCATTTTAGCCGGCTGCACTACAAAAAGACGTGGGAGCTATTCTTTGTTTTAAGCTTTAATCATAGTCCTTCTACCCTTTTTTCGATTTTGCCAACACCTGCCATCAGCTAATGTGAACCAAGTCCTGTGCCAGCTTCTGGGAGAACAGAACAGGCACCGTCCCTGACCCCAAGGAGTTCAAACCTAGCATCTCCCGTCGATCTGCGGGATTGACCCCAAGCCCTGTACTTGCTGATATGCACTTTTGAGGGGAGAGGCACAGCAGGCTGGAACTCACAGCTGATGCCCACCTTCTGCCCTCTGGTCCCCGCCACACAGAGGGTGGAGCAGTTTGGATGGCTCTGTAATCTCAGCCACAAAGAGCAACTCCACCCTTTGTCCCAGTGAAACTCTGGGCTGTCCTGTAACCACAGCCACACTGCAACCTGGAGCCATCTGATAAGGACAGGTTTCAAAACAGTGCTCATAATTCCTGCCAACCTCAGGCGTGAACGTTGGCTGACCTACTCGGCCTGGGCTGAGAGCTGACTGTAGACCCTATGAAATAAAAGGCGCTAATGTGAACTCAGACACCACCTAGACAGAATAAGATGACACAATCACACGCTCACGTTCTCTCCCCGGTGCTTTGACCCGAGCACTTAAGTGATTCAATCCTCAATTTCTAGAAAAAGGAAGGGGTCCTGAGCACAGTGCATTGAAAATTAAACACGAGCAAGTCAATAGTGGGGCAGAGAGGAGATCAATGGGGCGGTGCTGGCTTTTTTCCGGTGTTTGCACGGGACCCCACGTGGAGTTTGTACCAGAGTGATCTCCAGCCTCTGATCCTGGGAGCTGACAGTGAAGGGTCAGGTTTACTGGGTTTAGAAAGCGAAAGCTGCGGGTATCGCTGGGCAGAGGTTACTTGTACCCCTGCCTGTAGCGTGTATCAGCTGTGTTCCAAGCATGCAGAAAGATGCTCTGAAGCTATGCTAGTCTGGCATTCTTTTTCGGGTAGCAAAAGGGAAAGATGATACTAACTAAGAATTTCCCAGACTGCCCGGTGGTCCAGGTCTCGTGATGAGGTCTGTCCGTCCATGTGCTGGCTCATGGAATCCTCACCGCCACCTTCTGAAGTGATGGCTGTTGCTGTCTCCGGTCCACAAAAAGGGAAATCAAGCTCTAGCAAGATTACGCCTTTTGCCCAAATGTCGTGTATCCCTGCCTCGTGCTTGCCTACCTCCTCCAGCTCGTAGGATTAGCCTTGCCACTGGTCTGCGGTGGCAGAGGGAGAAACACAGAGACACCTGCCTGGGGACACCTGCCCAGAGACAACCCGCCAGAGAGCCTCAGTTTCCCCCCCTACACACACACCCATGCATGGAGGCGGGCACAGTGCCTTCACTTTTTTGTACTTGGCAACAAAATCTCCCTTCCTCATTTTTGGTTTCTTTTTTTTTCTTTTTTCGTTTTTGTTTTTTGTTTGATTTTGTTGTTTTTTTTTTTGCATTCAATTGAGATAATCCTACATCTCAGTTCCTGGCACCCAGCCATCTATCCAGGCAAAGCTTATGTTTTGTTTTACTTCATATTTTTTCCTTTGATCCCCCTTCCAAATGTTCATTTGTACTCCCATTAGGTTTGCACACTAACACTGTTCATGTACAAGGTCTTAGATATAGGTGTACATCTGAATGTACACTCATGTATATTCACATATAATGTACACACACACACACGTATAACATCCTGCGTATGTGTTTTTTAAGTTCAGTACACAGTACTGTGCCATCCATTTTAGTCTATGCCTTCTTTCAGTGGGCTACTTTTTAAAGTTATGTTCGCACCACTCTTTGTAAATCTAGCTTATTACTTTTGATGGTGCCAAGTATTCCATTTCTACCCCTCCCACCCCTGGCCTGAGTGCATGTGTGTGCATGTGTGTGCATATGGATAACCCTTGTTTACTGTCTGTTGACACGGACTGAAATGCATGTTCCATGAGAGCGGGAACTGTGTTTTTTTTTTTTAACCTTTATTTTTCTTTTCACAGCTGCACCTGCAGCCTATGGCAGTGCCAGGAACTGGAGCTGCAGCTGCCAGCTTACGCCACAGCCACAGCCACAGCAACACCAGATCCGAGCCGCATCTACAACCTATACTGCAGCTTGTGGCAATGCTAGATCCTTAACCCACTGAAAGAGGCCAGGGATTGAACCCGCATCCTCACAGACACTATGTTGGGTTCTTAACCCGCTGAGCTACAACGGGAACTCCACAGAATTATTTTTATTTTATTTTTTTAATTTATTTTTATTTTTTTTATCTTTTTGCCTTATCTAAGACCGCACCCGCGGCATATGGAGGTTCCCAGGCTAGGGATCTAACAGGAGCTGTAGCCGTCGGCCTTCGCCACAGCCACAGCAACGCGGGATCCGAGCCGCGTCTGTGACCTACACCACAGCTCACGGCAACGCCGGATCCTTAACCTACTGAGCAAGGCCAGGGATTGAACCCGCAACCTCATGGTTCTTAGTCGTATTCGTTAATCACTGAGCCACAACAGGAACTCCCACAGAACTATGTTTTAAACACGGCGCTGGCCTGACAGTGCCAACGATTGGTTCTTCATAAGTATTTGTTGACTAAATAAATGAGTATGCATTCATGGCAGTTCACCTCTCCCTCGAGTGAGGAACACCTAGGGGAGCAGCGTTGCTGGATCGGACCGTGATTCATACTAAACTTCCCCTCTCCCTCCCCTCCCGCCACCCCTCCATCCTTCCTTCTTTACATGTTCCTTTAGTCTGAACCCCCCACAGGCAGAGGCAAAGAAGGATATTTGTGTTCTCAGAGGCCCCACCTCAACTATAAATGAAATCTTTCCAAAAGGTACCTCTGTTTAGGGGATCATTCCTGAACAGTCAGAATCTCAGATTGTGTGTTTTTCATTTATTTTGATTTGACAAGCACATGGAGTCTCTGGTGTGCGGCAAACCTTTGTGATGGGGTCGGGGGAGAGGGAGGGGGGCGAGAGGAGTGGACCAGGTCCTCAAAGGGGGGGGCGTTGTGGGGGTGGGGGTGCACCCAATATGAGGGGGAGCCCAGGTGGTCAAGGGCGGACTAGGAGTGGGAGGCATCCCCTTTGTTCTACAAACCACTGGCTGCAAGTTTGAGAGGAACAGGATATTTATAGTTTCACAGTATCTCCCCGCAGATGATATGCGCCTCTCTTTGCGATGCACTAAGAAGATAACATTATTTGGCATTTCTGCCGGATCGCATCCTCTGAACCTAAACAAGAGGAACAAATGAGACAGGCCCCAGTGAGGGGTGCTTTACAAACTCTGCACTCTATATGACGGGAGAGACGGAGCTCAGGAGCTGTCCCAGAGGAAAGGAGACTAAGCTGACCTGGCCACTGCAAGCGACACTGGATCCTGGAACAGGGAAGAGCCGTTTCTCTAAAGGACGTTATTGGGTCGGGGGTGAAATTTGAATGCGGCCTGCATATTAGATCCTATATTGTATTAACGTTAAATTTCCTGACTATGATCATTGCATTGCGGTTATGTAAAAAAATGTCCGTATTCTCCGAGGCAAAAGGCAAAATAACGCGATGTAACTCAGATAGCTGAGGGAAATGGCATGTGCAGATAGAGGAAAAAAAGATAAAGCAAATGTGGCAAAATATCAACCATCAGTGGATCGGTGCCATTTGCAAAAAAATGGATGAACCTAGGAGTTCCCATCGTGGCTCAGTGGAAGTGGATCTGACTAGTAATCATGAGGTTGCAGGTTCGATCCCTGGCTTCACTCAGTGGGTTAAGGATATGGTGTTGCCCTGAGCTGTGGTATATGATGCGGCTCAGATCCTGCGTTGCTGTGGCTGTGGTGTAAGCCATCAGCTGTAGCTCCGATTCGACCCCTAGCCTGGGAACCTCCATATGCTGCGGGTGTGGCCCTGGAAAAAAAAAAAAAGATGAGCCTAGAGTGTATTACGCTTAAGTCAGACAGAGAAAGAGAAATAGAATATCACTGATATGTGGAGTCTAAAAAATAAAACAAATGAATTAAGATAACAAAAAAAAAGACACAGATTTAGAGAACACTCTAGTGTGACCAGCAGGGAGAGGGGAGCGGGAGGGGCAAGCCAAGGTAGGGGATTTTATAATTCTTGTATTATTAAAATAGATACGCAACAAGGATATATTGTACAGTACAGGGACATACAACCATTATTCTGTAATAACTTTTTTAAAAAAGAAAACTGCACTGAAACATTAAAGGGTGAAACTGGCGTATGTTTGCGCCTTCTGCTGTTCTTAATACTGCTTAAAAAACATCATCTTCATCACCATCAAGAGGTAATAACAGAGAAAAAAACATTATCATGTAGAACCTTCTGGAACCAAGGGCTCGTCTGGTGGTTGCTCTTGAATTCCACTAACTGTACGTAGCAATTAAACAGAGATGAATGACTGCAGAATTGAAAAAAGGTTTGGGACAGGGAAGTCATTATGTGCAAAAATATACATATATGCCAGGAGGCAGGGTCCATAGGAAGACTAGAAACCACAACAGAACATTCTGGAGTTCTTAAATTTCTAGTCTCTTGTCTAGATCGGGTAGTGAATAGTCATAGCCAGAACCATCACAGAACTGGAATCCCAAAGCGAGACAATTATCCAAACAAACTATCTATAAACAAAATAGATGGCTCATTCACTTTTGTGTCCTGTTTAGACTGACAAAAGCCCCTGATTGAGGGGTAAGTGCTTGACTCTGTCTGTCTTTCTCTACATGCACACGCACACGCACACGCACACACACAGACACACAGACACACACAACATCACACCATCCAGGGTTCTCTCAGTCTGAACCCCTGTAGGTGTGAATGTAACGACACAGCACCCTCCCCGCCATGCTAACCACCTGCTACCTTGACTGAGAAGCTCTTCTGGTGGTGACAATAGCTCCCACGCGTCCCTGTGACAACCACCCCAGAGGCGGGAACAGGAACTCTGCTGTTCAAAGGCAGATAGGCTCAAAGGGCTATCTTCACTCACAGTTGTTCCTTTAGGGACAGAGAAAGCTAAAGTGGGAAGTCATTCAAAGAAGGAGAGAAGCTCAGCAACCTAAAAGTGAATTCGCAACTAGAGGTCAAAGTTTGGCAAGAGTGATGACCAAGAGGCGGTGGCTAGGAAATTTGGATCCAGGTGTCCATAAACAGAGGAAAGAGCTGGAAAATCTCAAGATGGGTCTTGTAGCCCATCAGCCCAAACTAGTCCAAACCTGCCTGGGAACAGGGCAGAGGAAAGTGCACCCAGGAATTGGGGTCTTTTGGAGGCAATCGACTTGGCTACCTGGAATTGTTCCATGCTTTTCCTTGGAGCCTAGCGAGGCTAAAGGCGGTGAGCTTCCCACCCAGCCTGCTGGTGCAGCATGTGGGGTGAGCTGGGTCTGGCTGGGTCGGGGGCACCAAGGGACTCAGATATCCTGCAGAGAGGACAAAGCTTTGGAAGGGAAGCTTCAGGTAATGAAAGCTTTGGATCTGGTTAAGGCAGGTTTACGTTATTTTTAGGTGGCTGCCAGTGAAATGTGAAATGCTCTCTGGGACTTGATGTAGCATTTTAGTTTGCATCTAACATTGTATCTTCACTGTTGTTTGCTTCCACGCTACCCAGGAACCGGGACCTCAACCCAGCCCCAACTCTTTAAGGTCATCTAGGCAGACAAACTCGCGTAAACATCCCTACCAGAGTGAGTAACCACAGGTCCAGCTTCCTCCTGAAGGTGCATTTATGTATTTAAGTCAAAGGTACAATCACAACCCTGGTGTGTTATTGGGCTGCCTGTGCTGAAAGAGAATGTTTTGTTAAGGGGGCTGAGTGCCCTGGAAGGAAGTTGCTTAATCTAAGTGGAAACCAAACCCTAGCTTTGGTTTCCTCGGGAAATTTTGCAGAAACTGCTTCTCTATAATTAGTGAGCATGGGCTTGACCAAGTGTAGATGTAAGCAGTGCATGGGCTGGAACCATCACACTGGCCAGCTTCGCCATTCTGGAGTCATGGAGGTGTTCGAGTCTTGGAAGCAGAAACCCGGTCTAGGCAGTTTCAATTTTTTTCTAAGTCTACTGTGGATGGAAGGGGAAAAGGAAGAGGAGGAGGAAGAGGAGGCTTTAGTTCATAGCAGGATCACTTTCCTCAGTTGCAAAAAACATCTCAAAGGGTCCAGTTGTCAATAAAAGATGAAAAGTAGTTAACAACCATGGATTAGTTTTTGCCACTTCACCAGTGAGGAAATGAAAGTCCAGAGAGGTTCAAGTGGCCAGATCATGGTTTTGAGCTAGGGTAAATGGCCAAGGCTTCTGATGTCACATCCAGAACTGGTGCTCCCTACCGCCCACCACAAGTGACACTGAAGCCAGCAGAGCGACCAGGGCTGTGGATAAGCCTCCTGACAGGCAGACTGGTGAGGGATCAATCAACCCATTACTTATTGAGTCCTACTATGCAGGTGGCACTGTGCCAGCTCCTGTGAGGTATAGAAAAGTGATACCGTCTCTCCCACAAATAGCTTACTCTATGTTGTGGTCTATGCACAGGGGTTGGAAAAAGAATTTTCCAGATTTGGAGTTCCTGATGTGGCTCAGTGGTAATGAACCTGACTAGTATCCATGAGGACTCGGGTTTGATCCCTGAACTCACTCAGTAGGTTAAGGATGTGGCGTTGCCGTGAGCTGTGGTGTGAGTCACAGAGGAGGCTTGGATCCCGTGTGACCGTCGGCTCTAACTCCCATTCGACCCCTAGCCTGGGAACTTGCATATGCCATGGGTGTGGCCCTAAAAAGACGAAAAAACAAAGGGGGGGGATTTTCTAGATTTAAAGTAAAAGGTGAAGAAAAGAGAAGTTTATTGAGGCAAGAGATGCTGTTAATGCAGCGGTCTGACTTCCTGATAGTCAGGGAGAGCCGACACCCACCGGGGCTCAAGGTCCTGTCTGTTTTTATAGCCCAGGGAGAGGCAAGGTCTCAGGACACACCTGCTGACCTGCTGATTGGTTGGGGAAAGAGGGGTCTTAGGTTACGCTTGCTGATTGGTTGGGGCATATAAGGCCCTAGAGGGGTGGGGTGAGGAGTGGGCCACACACCTTTCCCAGCAGGGGCAGGAAGCAGTCGGCCAGGTTGCTGGGCCGGCGGGGTCCTCAGGAGCAATGTAACAATTACAATAAGATGGTACAATTACAATGGGATGATAAGGGTCTGATAATTCTTATCTCGGCCAGAGGCTTTTTGAGTTTTATTCTCCTTGGAGAGGCCTGGAAGTCCCACACTCTGTATTTGAAGAGAGGTGACAGATGCTCAAAACATGTCAGTGCAAAACCAGGGGGGGTGGCGCATGGAAATCGATGCTGTGGGAGGCAGAAGAGGGAGGGCGCTCTGCAAGGAATTGCAGTGGGGAGGCTTCCTGGAGGAGGTGAGCCTTGGAAGAGAGAAGCCCTGGGGACCCTGTGAGGAGAGTGGCAGCTGCAGAAACAGAGGGGCCATGGAGACAGAAGGGAGTATCCTGGCACTGAGGTTTATTCACACTAGGAAATACCAAGAGAGGAGGCAGAGCCGGACACCAGGGTGTTGACCAGCACTCAGAACTCCGGGCTGGCAGACGGAAGGCGGGGGAGTTGATCCATTGGCGTCTCCACCCTCCCCCTCCCACCCATCAATCTGCAAGCCAGAGAAAGGCAGTGTCCCATTGACACCCACTGCTGGGACCTTAGCTCAGACTTTCATCACCCCACCTCCTCCTGGTCCTCCCTCTGCTTCTCTGGCCCTGATCTGCCTTCCATACCCTTCCAGTGGCCACCAGAATTCTCTGGCTAAAAATCCAGAATTACCATGTCCTCACTCCGCTTTAAGACCCACGCAACACATTATCTGTAGGATAAGTCCATACCCCTTTGCAGGACAGACCAAGCCCTTTAAAGTCTGATCACACTTAATTTATTTTTCTTTTTATGGCTGCACCTGCAGTATATGGAAGTTCCCGGGCTAGGGGTCGAACCTGAGCTTCAGCTGCCAGCCTACACCACAGCTCACAGCAATGCCGGATCCTTAATCCATTGAGTGAGGCCAGGGACTGAACCTGAATCTTCATGGATACTAGTTGGGTTCTTAACCCACTGAGCCATAGTGGGAACTCCTGACCACACCTACTTTAGGTCCCTTCCCATTTTACACCCTTGGCTCCAGGCGGATGTTCTTATAGCCCCTTCCTATCACCCTCCAGGACTCTCTGAATCCTCCCTGCCTTTCTGGCATAGTACCTTCTTTGCAGAAAATCTTCATCTTCTAACTTTTCTTTGCGACTTATCTCAAACACATCACCTCCTCCAGGAAGCCTCCCGTCCTCGATACTCAGGTTCCTGGCCTTGAGCTCCAACAGCACATCACTGTACCTGTTCTGTCCCCATTGGTTTAAATACCTACCTCCTCGAGGAGCCTCACTCTGTCCCACCCAGGGCTTGCGTGGCTCACTGTTCATAAAAAGCTGCCTCATAAATGCCTGATGAGTGAATGAGTAAGTAGAAGAGTGTGAGAGGGGAGTAAAAAAATAAAGCCACATGGGAATCTGGGGTTAATAGCTGTAGACTACTGCCTTTGGGATGGAAAAGCAAGGAGATCCAGCTGTATAGCACCAGGAACTATGTCTAATCACTTGTGACAAATCCATATATGTATGTGTAACTGGGTCACCACACTGTACAGCTGAAAAACTGGCAGAAAACTGTAAACCAGCTATAATGGAAAAAAAATAAAAATAAAGCCAGATTTTTCAGGTTACTGGGGCTAAATGAGTAAAAGACACCATGGGGCAGAGGCCCCATCAATGGCTCGGCTTTGCCTTGCTGGGGTCACCCCCTCGGTTACTGACCCCCCCCAATCCTCCAAGGCTGAGATAAGGGTTCCAGGAGGGGCACCCCTGGCCCAAGTTTACATCAATGATCATGACAGTAAAGGTTTCACATATTTTAAAATACGTTTTGATGCTAACAGCTAAACCATAATACAGTATATCAGAAAGAAAAAGTGAATGAGTACAGCTAAAATAACTCCACAAGCCCAATACAAATGCAATGGAAGTTCCCAGGCTAGGGGTCGAACTGGAGCTGCAGCTGCCGGCCTACGCCACAGCCAGATCCAAGACTCATCTGCAGCCTACACCGCAGTTCACGGCACCATTGGATCCTTTAACCCACTGAGCGAGGCCAGGGATTGAACCTGCGTCCTCATGGATACTAGTTGGGCTCATTACCACTGAGCCACAATGGGAGTTCCACAATCAATTGCTCTTCTTTTTCAATTTTCCGTCCAGCCTTTCCCCTTGTGTCTTGTGATGGTGAGTTGTATGTCATCATGACAGGGCGAAAGCCTGCACCGGTGAAACATCATTCTGGGTGTGTCAGTGAGGGTGTTTTGAAAGAGATTAGCTTTTTTTTTCTTTTTGTTTTTTTAGGGCCACACCTGCGGCATATGGAGGTTCCCAGGCTAGGGGTCTAATCGGAGCTACAGTTGCCGGTTTACACCACAGCCACAGCAACGCAGGGTCTGAACCGCGTCTGCAACCTACACCACAGCTCACGGCAGCACTGGATCCTTAACCCACTGAGCGAGGCCAGGGATCGAACCCACAACCTCTTGGTTCCTAATCAGATTCATTAATCACTGCGCCATGATTGGAACTCTGAGATTAGCTTTTAAGTCAGCAGGCTGGGTAGAGATCCTCCTCGCCCCTGTGGGAGGGTACGCGGGGCCAGTGAGGGTCTTGAGAAGCCAAGAAGGCAGAGGCAGGGTGAATTTCATCCCCTTGAGCTGGGACATCCCCTGCTGTCCTTGGACGTCAGAGGTCATGGTTCTCTGTCCTTCAGACGTGGACTTGAACTTAACTACCCCACCCCAACACACGTACCCTGACTCTCAGACCTTTGAATTGGGACTGCACCGCACCAAGCCTCCCGCTGGCAGACTGTGGGGCTTCCCCAGTCACGGGAGCCCAACCCTCGTAAAAAAAATCTCTTCCTCAAATCCGCCTGCTGTACCCCCTAAACCTACACCACGTTGTGTGTCAGTTATCTCAGTAAATCTCTTTCCGTATATCTACAGGCATCCTATTCATTCTGTTTCTCTGGAGATTCCTAATATAGGTCCATCATTGCAATTACAGTTTTTAAAATATAACATCTGTGGGAAATCAAAAATTTTTTTTTCTTCTTTGGGACTATAATTAAATTCCTTTACGTAGTGATTTTTTTTCCTCTTTGGAGTATCCTTTTTTTTTTTTTTTTGTCTTTTTAGGGCCTCACCCATGGCATGTGAAAATTCCCAGGCTAGGGGTCAAATCAGAGCTGCAGCCGCCGGCCTACACCACAGCCATGGTGATGCTCCGAGCCACATCTGCAACCTACACCACAGCTCATGGCAATGCCAGATCCTCAACCCACTGAGCAAGGCCAGGGGTCGAACCCGAGTCCTCATGGATCCTAGCCGGGTTCATTAACCACTGAGCCACGACAGAAACTCCTAAAGTGTCTTTTATGTGTTTTGTTTTTATTGAAGTATAATTAATTTACAATGTTGTTAGTTTCAAGTGTATGGCAAATTGTTACATATATATATACAAATGTATATATTTTTCTTTTTCAAATTCTTTTCCCATATAGGTTATTTCAGAATATTGAATAGAGTTCCCTGTGCTATACAGCAGGCTATTGTTGTTTATCTGTCTTAAATACAGTAGTGCATATCAGTGAATCCCAAACTCCTAATTTATCTCTCCCCTTTCCTGAGAAAATTTTTAATCAGATGTCTTTTATTTGCTTCTAATATTCTGCATACAATGGGTGCTTAATATGGAATTTTAGGCAAACTGGCAGTATCCTAACTAAAAGTTTTTCTCAAAGGCAGTGACTCTTCCAAAAAGAAGCTGGTGATAACATCTCTCTGCCGCTTCCTGGCCCCCTCTTTCCCACCTGGAACATGCTTTTTCCCTTTAAATCTTATTTTTAGTTCTTCGGTCAATTATTCAATCAACAAACATTTAGTTGACAAATATGAGGACCAACTACAGAGTGGGTTCCCGGCATGCCCTATGTTCACTGCCCTGGGGGTCTACTGCCTGCAGCCTGAGGTCTACCCACCTGAGACTCCTGCAGTGCCTGCCCTGCAGCCCAGTCCCCTCAAGACCCTGTGTTGGTGCTGTGTTGTTCAGGACTTGGCCACTTCCAACTCGGAGTCCATGTGTGCCCAGGCCCCTTCCCTTGTGCGGACGCAATTGCCCAGCTGCCCCAAGAAAGCCAACAGTTGAGATTGTGTCAGAGTCTTTGTTCCGTTCCTATAAAAGATGGCCTGTTAGGTAATAATCCATCCCAAATGGAAAACATGCCTTTTGTAAGGCCTGAAACTAACTATTGCCACATCCCCCTTCAAGCCCACAAACAGTTCTCTCACCACGCCACAACGAACTTAACTCACTAGAGAGTCTCCAAAACGGCTGAAAACAGGGACTCTGGCCTCAGGGAGACACACAGGGTGACACTGCATGGGGGGGACCTCCAGGGAGTGGGGTCAAAGCAGAGGGGCCGGGGTAATCGACAGCCCTCATCCTGGGCGGGAGGCCGCCTTTCCCAAACTTCTGCCGTGGGGAACCGCTCGGGGTTGGGGGTGGGCTGGGGACAGCCACGTTGCCACGGGATGGCCAGGGCAGAGGCGAAAAACTACACAACTTGGGAGGAATTCGTCTCCAATCCTGAGACCTAAAGCACCACGTTCCCCTGGGACAGGAGGAAGACCTTGGCTTGCCCATAAACTCTCAAACCCAGGACGCAGCAGGAAAGGTTTCATTCCACCAGCATCCTTATAGGGTGAGCAGTTGACCAGCGTGTCCTCTGGAACTTGGATTTTCCGTGTGCGCGCACACACACACACACACGCACTCACATATGTGCACACTCACACACACACACACACTGTCATGGCCTGAGCCATGTCCCCCTAGTATTCATATGGTGAAGTCTCACCCCCAGGACCCCAGCATGGGACTGTGTTTCAAGACGGGGCCTTTAGGCGTTCCCTTCGTGGCTCAGTGGTTAACAAATCCAACTAAGAACCATGAGGTTGAGGGTTCGATCCCTGGCCTTGCTCAGTGGGTTAAGGATCTGGCGTTGCCGTGAGCTGTGTAGGTTGCAGACACAGCTCGGATCCCGCGTTGCTGTGGCTGTGGCGAAGGTCGGCGGCTACAGCTCCTGTTAGACCCCTAGCCTGGGAACCTCCATATGCCGTGGGTGCGGCTCTAGATAAGGCAAAAAGACCAAAAAAAAAAAAAAAGATGGGGCCTTTAAAGATGTGATGAAGTACCATGAGGTCATTAGGCTGGGCCCTGGTCCAGGATCAGCGGTGTCTTTATAAGAAGAGGTGTTTAGGACACAGACACAGAGGGAGACCCTGTGAGGATGGAGAGAAGGCGGCCATCCACGAGCCCAGGAGGGAGGCCTCAGAAGGAACCGGCCCAGCCCAGCCCTTGATCTCAGACTTCCAGCCTCCAAATCCGGGACATAATACACGTCTGCTGTCTAAGCTGCTTAGTGTCTGGTGCTTAGTTACAGCAGACTGAGCGAGCTTCACACAAATTCACAGACACACGCACTCACACACAAAAATCACTCTCACACATGCACAGTCTCACACTCATCTCACCCCCACACCACCTACACAATACTTGCTCCACACACAGTCTCTCGCATGTTCAAGTACGCACACTCACACACGTACAGATACACACATGCTGACTCCCTTCACATTCACACATGTACAAGTATACACACTTACTCCCTTCACACACTTATTACACATGTACCAGTACACACTCATACATACTTATTCCCTTACACACTCACAAGTACAAGTACACATGCAGGTACTCCCTTCACACACACACACACACACACACACACACTTCCCGAGGTCAGACCCAGGCTGCTGTGGCTCAGGCCCCCACTGAGGCCAGTTACCTTCCTTGAATAGTGGGCTCTGCTCTCTGACAAACTCACTCTTCTCACTAGAACCTCTGGTCCCCTCACTTACAGCCTGATTTTCGGCATCCTGACACTCACTGGGGCCTGGCACTGTGCCCGCCTGTCTGACCTTGGCCTGGACCAGGACCAGGGAGGCCTAGACTCTGCTGAGCAAGAGCAAGGAGCAAGCACTTGGAATTTCAGGGTCCTCATCTCTAAAATTGGTGTTTGCGCTAGCACAATGGTTCTCAAAGTGTGGTCCCTGGATCAGCAGCATCAGGATGACGTGGACCTTGTCAAGAAGGCATGTTCTCAGGCCCCACCCACACCCACTGATCCAAGCCTCTGGTGGGTGGAGTCCAGAAATCTGAGTTTTAACATGTCTTCTGGGCAGTCTGGTGCAGGCTCAAGGTTGAGAGCCTCTGAACTGGAAGATCTCAAAAATTCCTGCCAGGGAGCAAATCTCCCAGACAAATGCTTAAGTGCCATTAAATTTAAGAAGCATTAAATGTGGTAATTATGATGGGTATTAATGATGAAATGCCTTCAAACAACCTTCTAAAGTAAGTGTCAGCAGGTGAGTTCCCTTGTGGCACAGAAGGTTAAGGATGTGGCATTGTCGCTGCAGCGGCTTGGGTCGCTGCTGTGGCACGCGTTTGATCCCTGGCCAAGGAAGTTCCACATGCTGCTGCCATGGCCCCAAAATAAAATAAGCACCATTAAAAGGATTTTTCCAGATGAGTGAAGTGAGGCCCAGAGAGGTTAAGTAACTCACCAAGGGACACACAGCTGGAGATGAGCTGGAAGAGGATTTGTACCAGGGCTCCCTCACTGATATGTCTCTAACACCTCACCTGGGCTACCACAGTGACAAGCGCCCGTCCCGCTGTCAGTACTCAGCGAAGGTCACTCACTTTCTGGTGGTCCCAAGACCTATGACCTACATTCCCACCTTGACCGACTCTGCCAGCCTCCATCACTGCCCTACCAGTTACAGTACCTTCCAGCTCTCTTCCCTCACCTCCCACCCTGGCCCAAGGCCGAGCCCTGACCTCCTCTGATTTCCACGGAGGTGTCGGCGAGGCATCTCAACCCTTCCACAGATCCACACCCCACCTGGAGCCAGCTTAGCTCCTGCAGGAATGAGGTCAGGCCTAGAGATATACACCCTCTCCTTTCACAGTTCTCCGTAAAAGAAAGAACACCTGCAGACGATATTGAGACTTCCAAGCCTGGATCCTCACCCAGTGCAAAAGCCTGTGGGGAAAAACAAGGCTTCCCTGGTTTTTCCTGGATGGATCCTGGGGCACAAAGGCCCTGAACAGAAGGAGAGCCCCCCAGGAGGAGCCAGATCGCCGCCCCACCTCTCCCTGACCCAGAGGCCATCCTGCCCCCTTCCCCTTGGAGAAGGATGGCCCCCTGGTCCCCCAGCACCATCACTCTGGTCCCCTCAGAAGTGCACCTCCCGCCAGGCCCCACTGGGAGGACAAGGATTGTGTCTGCCACGTCACTGCTCTCTCCCTAGTTCTTGCACGTCGTTAAGTACCTAATACCAGAATTCAATGAATGAATGAATTCTTGTTCCATCTGCCAGATTTTACACCAGGGGCAGCTTTGTATACACAGGCACAGATGCTTGTGCTCACACTCGGGAGCTGGGGGAGAGGCCACGGGAGGAGAGGGTGAGGAGGCTGGGCGTCTGGGCTGGGGGTTAGTGAGGGAGCAGAGGCAGAGGGTGGGAGAAGGGGGTTGGGAATGGACAGCGCACAGCTGAGGCCTGTAGGCAAAAAAATCGCAAATCGGAAATCAGACCTGAGACCCGCTCCTGCATGAGGTCGGCTTACAAAAATTCTCATGTGTGTTAGATACAGAAAGGTCACTGACACGACAGAGATGGTCCCGCGCATGAACTTAGCCGAGTCGGGACTCAGACCCATCTGTAGGGTTGCCCTGTGGGCGGGGCTAATCTGGCCGCAACTGAAGGTGCACGGGGTGGGGTGGGGGCGCTGAACCTTAACCCCAAGTGATGCTAAATTTGGTTTCACTTACTGTTCGTGGACAAGTCCTTCCTTGGAAGTTGCATGCCTTACACCCAGGGTGGCTTGCACAAGACTTCCCTGCCACGTGACCGGGCCAAGGACTCCATGCCTTCGCTGACTGGGTTAGGACCGAGTCCTCCTCCTTTCCACGCCTCTTCACCCTGGCTTGGCCCCTCAGTCTCTGTCGATCATCTTGTCGTTCCTGGTAATTCCATGATCCACGGTTCAGTGATCGTCTGAATGGGCTCGGCTGCCTTCTGTTCCCTTGCAGCCAGTGCACTGTTCGCCAACTATCGGCCACGTAGAGTAGGTGTGTCACTGCTGCCCTCTAGGACCAGGACAGGGTTACTGACAGCGGATTCCGGACAGACCAGCACTGCAGACAAAACCAGGCAGCAACTTTGCAGCCCTAATCTTGCCTGAGAGGTGGCGGTGGGACCCGCGCCGCGCCTGGGTCCTACAACAGGCCAGCTCCGCCCAGGGCAGGGCCAGCAGTGCCCGCGGGACAAGGCTCAGGCTCAGAAAGGTGGATGGACACAGCCAGCAGACAGGGAAAGCCAGGGCTCGAGCCTGCGTCTGCTGGATCCAGATCCGTGTTCCTTTTGCCCTTCCAAAAAGACTCAGTTATAAATGACGAGCATGGTTCCTGGAGAAAACAAGTCATCGGGATTCAATCCTGGAGAAGAGAAACAGTTCCAGCGGAGGGTCGGCTTGGCGTGGGCGGGAGCCGAGTGCCCATGTGATCCAGGCTCTGAGTAGCCCCGCCGGCCCGCTCGCCCCGTGCTTGAGGCTTAGGCGCGATGGACATCAGCTGGGACTCCCACGAACCTCCGTGTAAGCCCAGGGCGCGTGAAACCACAGATGTTAGGTAGCTCCACTCAACACGGCCAGGCAGACGCCTTCTTAGATTCTCTAAAGCAAGCAATTGCTTTACTGTGTGTGAATCGGGTCTCAAGGCACAAATGCTCAGTTACAAGCCCTGGGGGTGCGTATAGGTGGTGACTGCAGTTAATAGCACTGTACTGAGTATTTGAAAATTACTGACTTAAGACATTAAAAGCTCTCTTTACAAGGGAAAAAAAAATCATAACTAAGTATGGGGACAGATGTTCACTAGACTTATTGTGATGATTTTGCAAATGTACAAATATTGAATCATTATGTTGTACACCTGTAACCAATATAATATGTCAATTATGTCTCAGTAAAACTTTTAAAAAAACAGCTGCGAGGCTCTGTCAGTAATATGTAAGCACTGGGTGGATCTTTGAGTAGTAAAGAAAATGGTATGGCAGAGGAAGTCTAATCACTAGCAAAAACCATGCTAAAATTCCTAATTCCCCAACATTTTCGAAGGACGTGTGCCTCAATGAGCTGATGCTACCTCGCCCCAGGTCTGAAACTCCAGATGAGAAAGTAAATTCTATAAAAATTAAATGAGTGACCAACAATTGCTAGTTTTTCAAAAGAGGAATAATTCTTCAGTTGTTACACCTGGGTTTATCAATGTCAGGATGAACTTGGAAATCAAAATATTAAAGGACGAAGCTCGAAGTTCCTGTTGTGGCTCGAACCCAGCATAGTGTCTGTGAAGATGTAGGTTTGATCCCTGGCCTCTCTCAGTGGGTTAAGGATCCGGCGATTCTATAGGCTGGGATGTAGGTCGCAGATGAGGCTTGGATCCCACATTGCTATAGCTGTGGCCGTCGTGTAGACCACCAGCTGCAGCTCTGATTTGACCCCTAGCTGAGGAATTTCCATATGCTATGGGTGCAGCCATAAAAAGAAAAACATTTTTTAAAATAATAATAAAGGGAGTTCCCGTCGTGGCCAGAGGAAATGAAACTGACTAGGATCCATGAGCATGCAGGTTCGATCCCTGGCCTTGGCCAGTAGGTTAAGGATCCAGTGTTGCCATGAGCTGTGCTGTAGTTCACATACAGGGCTCAGATTTGGCATTGCTGTGGCCACATAGGCTGGTGGTTACAGCTCTGATTTGATCCCTAGCCTAGGAACCTCCATATGCCACAGGTGTGGCCCTAAAAAGACAAAATAATAATAATAATAATGGGCTAAGCTCATAGCTGGGATGATCATAAAACCCAGGTAAAAACTTTGCTAAAATACAGACTCTATACAGGATGGTCAGCTTCTGGTCAGCTTCACATCACCGACCTGCCCCCCCAGGGCCACAGAGTGGGAGATGACCAAGTCGGCTCTTTCCCCCCCAAGTCCTCAGACACCCCCAATCCTCTCAGAGACATTTGGCTTTGCTCAAGGCTGTTTTGTTTCGTTTCCCACTTTCCCTTTCAGACCAGGGTGAAGGCAACCCAATGTGAAAAGGGCTGCAAAGCCTTGCAATGAATTCCAGAACTCACACCATACAAAAACACTAATTTCCCTTAAGATACGGGCCGCTATCTCAACTTCTTTTTGGAAAGAGGTGAGATATAAAATATTTATATTCCTTCAATAGAAGGATTTGTCCTAAAACGACAGAAGTCCACTTACCTCTGGGCAGAAAGCCTTCTGTGCAGAAGGCACAGCCATCTGCTTCTACTCAGGGCCACAGTGTCTGCCAAGTCAAATGACCCCTCAGTGCACAAGCAGGAGCCACACCGTCTCTCACTAGGTTCAGTCACCCAGAGAAAGTGCTCGGTTCCGAAAGGTCGCCCTGGGATTGCTTTTAGGTCTTATGCTGCCTTTAGTCTCTGGAACTCTGTCGGGGGACAATTCATTATGGTTCAGGAGGCCACCGGCACAACGGTGGATCCGCTAGGTGGCTCCGGTCCAGCCTAGATCCATGGTCCAAGTGTTTTCCATTTAGCGACACCCAGGCTACGGGCACGGCAGCCGATCTCACTCATAGCAGTGGTCCTGCCACTACCCTTCATCCGCAAACTGAGATGGACTGGGAGGGCTGTTCCCTCCGGGTCTGCACAGTCAGCTCCCCCACACTGCCCCAGAGGCAGGGACAGGACAGGGTTCTTCTTAGCACCCAGCCCTACGAGGGCAAAGTGGCCTCTTCCACAATGGCCCTTGGGTAGCAGGTGTGGGTCCAAAGAGTGATACTTGGCATTTATTCCACTGACATAACCAATTAAATCGGCACATTCAAATACTCCCACCAGGAGTTCCCGTCATGGCTCAGTGGTTAACAAATCCAACTAGGAACCAACAGGTTGCGGGTTCGATCCCTGGCATCGCTCAGTGGGTTAAGGGTCCGCCGTTGCCATGAGCTGTGGTGTAGGTTGCAGACGTGGCTCTGATCCCGCGTTGCTGTGGCTGTGGCGTCGGCTGGCTCCTGTTAGACTCCTAGCCTGTGAACCTCCATATGCTGCGGGTGCAACCCTAGAAAAAAGGCAAAAAGACCAAAAAAAAGTACTCCTGCGAGCCCCACTCATGTACAACTCGGGTAACTGCTTCAAACAACTTACTGTGGCCAAACCAGTCAAAATGAGGTCATTAGGGTGGATGCTAACCCGGTTTCACTGGGGTCCTTATAAAAAGAGAAAATTTGGACAGACACAAAAAGAACGTCATGTGACATGATATGCTATCACTTACATGTGGAATCTAAAATAGGACAGAGGAGCTCCCACTGTGGCATAGTGGGTTAAGAATCTGACTACAGCTGTGATTCGGATTCAGTCCCTGGCCCAGGAACTTCCATATGCCATCGGTGTGGCCATAAAAAATAAAATAAAAATATAACACAAACGAACTTCTCTGCAAAACAGAAACAGACTTAGACAGAGAGAATAGACTTGTGGTTGCCAAGGGGTGGGGGTGAGGGAGGGATGGACTGGGGGTTTGGGGTCAGCAGAGGCAAAACATTATATAGAGTTTGGATAAACAAGTTCCTGCTGTAGAGCACAGGGAACTATAGTCAATATCCTGTGATAAACCATCATGGAAAAGAATATGAAAAAGAATGTGTGTATATATATATTCCCATCGTGGCTCAGTGGTTAATGAACCCACCTGGCATCCATTAGGATGCGGGTTCGATCCCTGGCCTCACTCAGTGGACTGAGGATCTGGCGTTGCCGTGAGCTGTGGTGTAGGTTACAGAGGCGGCTCGGATCCCGCGTTGCTGTGGCTGTGGCGAAGGCCGGCGGCTGCAGCTCTGATTTGACCCCTAGCCTGGGAACCTCCACATGCAGCAAGTGCGGCCCTAAGAAATAAAAAGACAAAAAAAAAAAAGAGAATGTATACATATAAGGTGCCATATATACATATATAACTATGCTGTACAGCAGAAATTAACCCTTGTAAATCAACTATACATCAATTTTTAAAAAGTATTCTTTTTTTTTCCCCCTTTGGGCACACTCACTGCATGCAGAAGTTCCTGGGCCAGGCACCGAATCCACACCACAGCAATGGCTTGAGCCACTGTAGTAACAATGTCGGATCCTTAACCCACTGAGCCACCAGGGAACTCCTCAAAGATAAAATTAAAACAATAAATAAAAGAATGCAAGTGAACATGAAGACTGCCATCTATAAGCCAGGCGGGGAGGCTGGAACAGAGCCTTCCCCCACCTTGATCTCAGACTTCCTGACTCCAGAACTGTGACGCAATAAATGCCTGTTGCTTAAACCACCGTTCTGTCTGCTTTGTTGTGGCTGCCCCAGGGACACCAACACAGCAGATGGGGTCCACTGCCGGGCCCAGGGGTGCTTTCAGCCAGCACAATCCACATTTTCAACCTCTGCAGTTCCAGCACTTTAATCACCAGTCCCAAAATGAAACCTTAGATTTGTGTTTTATTTTATGTTGTTTTAAACATTCTGGGACAACCGTATGTGCAGTTTTAAAAGTCGGTTCAAATAAAGGTTTATATTATAAGGCAGCAGCGTTTGGTCTCTGCCTTACTAGATCTGTTCCTCTGCAAAGGGCTCTGAGTGTTCCAGTATTCAGCTGTCAGGGGCAGGCACATCTGACAGAGCGCTCTATTCCCGGAGCTCCCTTGAGATGAAAGGAGAGGTCTTCCTGGAAAAGCAGGGCTGCTATAAATAGCCAGCTGGCTTGCTAAGGGGACTCAGGTGTGTCAGAATGGGATGCTTAGTTCCCAGTGTTCCTGTGGCTCCTGTCACAGAGTAATGACAGGATACAGAGTAGACCCCAAGCTGGCTGGACGGGAGATCATGGGGTGAAAGTCATCATTCCACCAGATCATCCTGCTGCAGGTCTGTGCACCTCCCCGAGTGCACAGGGAAGACCCTGATTGGTAAATATCTGATGCCACTGACTGTTGTCGGGAGACGTTACCATGGCAACCTGAACGCCTCCACACATCAAATAATCAGTTGGCAAGGGCTGCTCTTGTTCTTTTTTCAAAAAGTAGAGTGTGGAAGACCCTGGGCCAGGGATGGAACCCGAGCCAAAGCAGAGACAATCTGGGTCCTTAATGTGCTGTGCCACCTGGGAACCCCCAACTAAGGCTTTTTCTACTCCACATATACTTTTTTACCAACATCAGTGGTAAGACATTTTAGCACATTCCACTTCAGTTTGTACTGACTTGGTGTTTTCTCGATGTCTTTAAAGATATTCTTGCCTATAGTTGTTTCAGACAGACTATTCATAGAGGCTAATACTGGAGTTATTTCCAACTCATGGATTCCTCAAATCAACAACACTAACTAAACAGTATTGGCAACATCTGTTAAGTCATCAGGAGACAAGAAAAAGCACTTAGAAATCATTCACCTTTTTTTTGAATAGTTATTGATATTGCTCCCAATTTCCTCATCTTTTTTTTTTTTTTTTTTGCCACACCCATGGCAAGTGAAAATTCCCCAGCCAGGAAATAAAACCACACCACATCAGCAACCCAAGCCGCTGCAGTGACAACCCTGGATTCCTCTATCATCCTTATGTGTTGTTACTATAAATAAGCATAATACTTTGCTATCTAATTTGATACAAAATAATCTACACTTTAGTACCACTTTTCTCTTTATTTTGACCGATGAGTGTGAACTGGTAATTTCTGTTTTGCTTTATGGCCACACCTGTGGCATGCGGAGGTTCCCGGGCCAGGGATCAAACCTGCACCATAGCAGTGACCCTAGATACTGTGGTGACAATGCTGGATCCTTAACCCACTGTGACACTAGGGAACTCCTGAGATGTTTTATATTTACAGAAAACATTGAGCAGACAGTGCATACACTTCATACACACACACACACACACACACACACACACATTTCCCCTATTATTAACATCTTACATTAGAAAGTATGGTACCCTTGTTACAACAGATGAGCCAATACTGATACACTGTTTTTACATATAGTCTATAGTTTAAAGGTCACTCTTGGGGCTGTACATTCTATGGCTTCTGTCCAGGGTGTAATAACATGTATTCACCTATACAATATCATACACAATATTTCCTAGCTCTAAAACCCCTCAGCACTCCACCTCTTCATTATTCCCTTCCACTCCATCCTGAAACGGTTGATCCCTTTTTCTTTCTTTTTTTTTTTGCTTTTTAGGGCTGCACCCGCGGTATATGGAGGTTCCCAGGCTAGGGGTTGAATCAGAGCTACCGCTGCCAGCCTACGCCACAGCCACAGCAATGCCAGATCCAAGCCGCGTCTGCGACCTACACCACAGCTTACGGCAATGCCAGATCCTTAACCCACTGAGCAAGGCCAGGGATCGAACCCACAACCTCATGGTTCCTAGTTGGATTCGTTAACCACTGTGCCACAAAGGGAACTACTGAAACCACTGATCTTTTCACTGTCTCCATAGTTTTTCTTTCCAGGAGTAGGAGTCATACAGTGTGTAGACTTTCAGATGGGCATCTTTCACTTAGTAATACGCATTTAAGGCCCCTCCATGTCTATTCAAGGCTTAATAGCTCATGTCTTTTTGGTGCTAATATCCCATTGTCTGGATGGACCACAGTGTATCGATCCATTCACCTACTGAAGGACATCTTCCTCATTTCCACGTTTTGGCAGTTCTGAATAAAGCAGCTATAAACATCCGGGAGCAGGTTTTTTTATGGGCATGTTTTCAGCTTCTTGGGGTACTAGGGAGCACGATTGCTAAATCATATGGTAAGAGTATAATTAGTTGCATAAGAAATGACCAAGCTGTCTTTCAAAGTATCTGTTCCACTTTGCATTCCCACAGAACTTAACAAGAGTTTCTGTTCTTCACATTTTTTCCACCATTTGCTGTTACCAGTGTTCTGCATTTTGGCCATTCCTAAGATATACAGTGGTATCTCATGGTTGTTTTTGTTTTTTGCTTTTGTTTTTTTTGTTTTGTTTTGTTTTTGGCTGCCCCTGAAGCAAATGGAAGTTCCCAGGCCAGGGATGGAATCTTCGGCACAGCAGCAACCCAAACCACCGCAGTGACAGCACCAGATCCTTAACCTTCTGTGTCACAAGGGAACTCCTCATTGCTCTTTTAATTAATAATTCCCTAATTACAATGATGCTGAGCATCTTTTCATATATTATTCACCTGTATGTCTTCTTTGTTGAGATATGTTTAGATCCTTTGCCCACTTATTAAGTCGAGTCTTTGTTTTTCTTCCTATTGAGATTTAAGAGTTCTTTACATATTTTGGATACTGGTCCTTTATCAGGTAGGTATTTTGCAAATATTTTCTCCCAGTCTGTGACTTCTCATTGTTGCAAGTCTGTTCTCTTTTCAGCCACTCAGGAGGGCCAATGAGGACAGATACACAGTGTCTCCCAGAGTGTGCTGTGTGCTCACACCCACCGGGCAGCAGGCTGACGAGGGGGGCCACATCTGGGCAGTGGGAGAGAGTCTGGGCTGGAAGAACTTGTATTTGGGGTGGGAGTATATATCAGCTTCCACAGCACCAGCTCCATCCCTCCATCTGTCCCTCCAGCTAAAGTTTAAGGTGTGCCTGCTGTGTACCCTGTGCCATGCTAGGCACTGGGGAAAGCAAAGGTGAGTACAACGGACTCTTTGCCTTCAAAAACCGCAATGGCCAGTCTGGAAAGTGGACAAAGAAATAGGTCATTTCAGCGCAGTGTGAGAAGTGCTGGGGAGAGGGAAGGGTGGGTTCAGTGAAGGCGGGGGAGGCTACTGGGGTGGGGCAGAGAATCGGGGTGAAGGTCTCACCTACTCCACAGTCTCCAGGGACCTGGGGCAGCACAGGGGTGCATCCCCACCTGCCTGAGCCTTTTGCAGGTGCTCCCAGGAGCGTCCCCCCCTCCCCTGCCAAAGGGCAAAGAGCATTCTCCCAGATACCGCACTCTCACTGTCCCAACCACAGCTTCCTCTCTGTCACTTTCACGTGGTCCCCAAACAGGAAGTGTTGCAAGGTCCTGGGTGAAGCAGTCTTCAAACCCAGGATGGGGACCACCCCCGGCTCGGCTTCAGGGCAGCAGCTATGGCTGCACTCACGGTCAGCTTAGCAGAGGACCCAGGGGGCAGCCAGGGACAGGTGTGTTCCCTCAGGTGTGTGCATCTTTGTCACCCAACCCCACCCTACAAGGTGACCCGCGGGAGGGTGCAATTACTCCACGGCCACTGCAGTTGTGAGAGGGCACCAAGGAGCTTCCCATTTTCAAGGTTCTGCAACGGGCAATATGGGGAAAGTCTTTCCTCAGCTCTCTCTCAACTAGTTCTTTTAGTTAGAAAGGTAATGCACGCTTCTAGTAAACCCTTCTGATGACAGTAGAGGTTAATCTATGCTGAGAAGTGAAAACCCTTCTCACTCACCCAGCACCACATCACCCTCCCCAGAGAGAACCAGTGACCAATTTCTCGTGTCTGCTTCCAGCCTTTCCCTAAGTGCCAGACACATACGCCTTTGGTTGTACAAAAATAGGCAGCAGGATGCACAGTGTTCTATGACCTCTTCATTCACGTCTCTCTACATTTGGTACATTTTCCCATGTTACTACAGATAACCTGATTCACTTTTGGTTTTATCAGTCCCTTGTCTGTTGTTGCTTTTTTTTGTCTTTTTTTTTTTTTTTTTTTTTGCCTTTTCTATGGCCATACCCGTGGCATATGGAGGTTCCCAGGCTAGGGGTCTAACAGGAACTGTAGCTGCCGGCCTTCGCCACAGCCACAGCAATGTGGGATCTGAGCCGCGTCTGCGACCTACACCACAGCTCACGGCAACGCCGGATCCTTAACCCACTGAGCAAGGCCAGGGATCGAACCTGCAACCTCATGGTTCCTATTCGGATTCCTTAACCACTGAGCCATGATGGGAACTCCACGTTGGTTTCCTTTCTGAACCCACGTGCTCTTTCCGGCCCAGGAACTCCGGTGTTGGTGAGAACCGAGGCACAGTGTATTCCACGCCACTTGTTGCCTAGGCTCTCTTTGTGAAGTCCAGTGGGATTTATAGTGTCCAAGTGCTGGAGGTCAGACCTCCAGGGTCAGGGTGTTGACAGGGTCATTCTCTTCTTTTTTATTGTTGTTTTGGCTTTTTGTTTGTTTGTTTTTGCTGCCGTACCCACAGCATATGGAGGTTCCCAGACTAGGGGTCTGATCGGAGCTGTAGCAGCTGGACTACACCACAGCCACAGCAACACAGGACCTGAGCCAAATCTGTGACCTACACCACAGCTCATAGCAACACCAGGTCCTTAACCCTCCGAGCAAGGCCAGGGATTGAACCCCAAACTTCATGGATACTACTTAGGCTCGTTAGTGCTAAGCCACACGGGAACTCCCAGGGTCAGTCCCTTCTGAGGGCTGGGGAAGGATCTGCTCCCAGCTTCTGGGACTTGGCGGTCAGCTTTGGCCTCTTTGCCTTACGCATTACCCCAGTGCTGGCCTCCATTTCACATGGGCTTTTCCCGGATTGTGTGTCTCTGAGTCCAAATTTCTCCTTTTTTTTTTTTTTGCCTTTTTTAGGGCCGCGCCTGAGGCACATGGAGTTTCCCAGGCTAGGGGTCCAATCGGAGCTACAGCTGCCGCCACAGCCACAGTCACAGCAATGCCAGATCTGAGCTGCATCTGTGACCTATACCACAGCTCACAGCAACACTATATCCTTAACCCACTGAGCAAGGCCAGGGATTGAACCCGCAACCTCATGGTTCTTAGTTGGATTCATTTCCGCTGCGCTACAACGGGAACTCCGCAAATTTCTCTTTTTAAAAAGACACCAGATCCTACCAGATGAAGGCCCAGCTCAATGACCTCACCTGAACCCAATTACCTGCAAAGACCCTGTCTCCATGCAAGGTCATGTTCTGAGGTCCATGGGTTAGGACTTCAGCCTTTCTTTTTGAGGGGGAAGAATTCAACCCATAATCGGTGATGAAGGAATTAAAACGGTCCTTTACATTTTTTTTTTCTAGGGCCATACCTGCAGCATATGGAAATTACCAGGCTAGGGGGTGGATCAGAGTTGCAGTAGGACTACACCACAGCCACAGCAAAGCCAGTTCTGAGCCACATCTGCCACCTACACCGCAGCTTGCAGCAACGCCAGATCCTTAATCCACTGAACAAGGCCAGAGATTGAACTCGCATCCTATCCAACACTATGACGGGTTCCTAACCCACTGAGCCACAACAGGAACTCTCAGAGCTCTTTAAAAGTACATGGGCTGGGAGGTGGTGCTGAGGCCATGTTGGAAAATAATCTGCCACAGGGTAGAGCCTGGACACGCTGGGCCTCGTGACCTTTAGGCCAGAGCTTCTCCCCTAGCTCAGCTTGCTTTGGGAGGCATGCGGTGCTGCAGAATAAGCAGGAATTGACTACATCTAGATCAAACCCTTCCGCTGGCAAAGAAACTCTAAAAACAAAATCCCCACATCCCTGAGAGAGCATATTTGCAGTATCTATGGCAAAAGGCTAATTAACTTTAAAATGCATAAGGCCCTTATAAATCAATAAGATTGTCCCAGTTTTAAAAACAACAGCATCAACAAATGGCTCAAAAAGGCAACTGACAAAAGAAATTAAAGTGAGAAATATACACTTAAAAAGTCCAACTCAACTAGGTTTTAATAAATAACACCCCCATGGGTATCTTCATGGGTCAAAGATTTTTTTAAAAAGAACTATCAAAAGGCAGATATACAAGGAAGGGGAACAAACACTCCTGCTCCTGGGAGTATAAGCTAGTGCAAAATTTTGGGAGGTCAGCTGGGAGGTATTTATGAAAAGCCATAAAATCTCAAATAGTGTGTTGGAATTTATCATGGAGAAATGAATAAGGGCACTTTGGTATAAGTACAAGGGTGTTTATCAAGTGTTATATACCATAGTAAAAAAATAAAACCCAAAAAACAAAACCATCTTAAATGTTTGTCAGTAAGAAAGCTGGTGGGAGTTTCTTATTCATTCATATAACTGAATATAATACTATGCAGTCATTAAAGGCCATGTTCATCAAACGTACAAAGAGGAAAGGGGGGAAGGGAGGGATAAGCTAGGAATTTGAGATTAATAGGTACATACTTTTGGAGTTCGCATTGTGGCTCAGAGGTAACAAACCCGACTAGTATCCATGAGGACTCTGGTTCTATCCCTGGCCTTGCTCAATGGGTTAAGGATCTGGTGTTGCTGTGAGCTGTGCTGTAGGTCACAGACATGACTTGGATCCTGCATTGCTGTGGCTCTGGCAAAGGCTAGCAGCTGTAGCTCTGATTCGACCCCTAGCCTGGGAACTTCCATATGCCGCAGATGCAGCCCTAAAAAGAAAAAAAATAGATACACACTATTATATGTAAAATAAACAAGGACCTACTTGTAAAGCACAGGGAACTATATTCAATATCTTGTAATAACATATAATGGAAAAGAATTTGAAAAAGCATATATATATACACACACACATATATATGAATCACTTTGCTGTCCACCTGAAACTATCACATTGTAAATCAACTATACTTCAACTTTAAAAAAAAGTTTAAAAAAGAGAGCTATTTAAGATTTCCCCAAAAACATAACAGATGCCAAAAAACACATGAAAAGATTCTCAGCATCACTAATTATTAGAGAAATCCAAATCAAAACTACAATGAGGTATCACCTCACACCAGTCAGAATGGCCAAAAAGCCCACAACCAACAGCCCAATTGAAAACTGGGCAAAAGACCTGAATAGACATTTCTCCAGAGAAGACATACAGATGGTCAAAAGGCACATGAAAAAATGCTCAATATCACTAATCATTAGAGAAATGCAAATCAAAACTACTATGAGGTACCACCCCACCCCACCCCACTCAGAATGGCCATTACTAACAAGTCAACAAATAATAAATGGTGGAGAGGGTGTGGAGAAAAGGGAACCCTCCTACACTATTGGTGGGACTGTACATTGGTACAACCACTATAGAATACAGTATGGAGGTAACTCAGAAAACTAAATATAGAACTACCATGTGACACAGCAATCCCACTCTTGGGTATATATCCGGACCAAACTTTCACTGAAAAAGATACTTGCACTCATATGTTCATTGCAGCACTATTCACAATAGCCAAGACATGGAAATAAATGTCCATCGATGGATGAATGGATTAAGAAGATGTGATATATATACATAATGGAATACTACTCAGCCATAAAAAGGAACAAAATAATGCCATTTGCAGCAACATGGATGGAACTAGAGACTCTCGTACTAAGTGAAATAAGTCAGAAAGAGAAAGATAAACACTATACGATATCACTTATATCTGGAATCTAATATACAGCACAAATGAACCTTTCCACAGAAAAGAAACTCATGGACTTGCAGAACAGACTTGTGGTTGTCAAGGGGAAGGGGGAGAGAGTGGGATGGACTGGGAGTTTGGGACCAACAGAGGCAAACTATTGCATTTGGAGTGGATAAGCAATGGAGATCCTGCTGTATAGCACAGGGAACTATATCTAGTTACTTGTGATGGAACATGATGGAAGATAATGTGAGAAAAAGAATATATATGTGTATGTATATATATATATATATTTATATGGCTGGGTCATTTTGCTGTACAGTATAAATTGACAGAACACTGTAAAATAACTATAATGGAAAAATAAAAATCTTTTTTAAAAGCCTCATATGATAAACAATACAAACAATAAATGCTGGAGAGGGTGTGGAGAAAAGGGAACTGTCCTACACTGTTGGTGGGCACATGCATTGGTGCAACCACTGCAGAGAACAGTATGGAGTCTCCTTAAAAAACTAAATATAGAACCACCACATGGTCCAGCGATCCCACTCCTGGGCATATACCCAGAGAAAACTCTAATTCGAAAGGATACATGCACCTCTATGTTCATTGAAGCACTATTCACAGTAGCCAAGACATGGAAGGAAACCAAATATCCATTAACAGAGGAATAAAGAAGATATGGTACATATATACAATGGAATATTATTCAGCCATAAAAAAGAACAAAATAACGCCATCTGCAGCAACATGGATGGACTAGAGATGATCATACTGAGTAAGTCAAAGATAAATATCACATGGTATCGTTTATATGTGGAATCTAATAAAAATGATACAAACAGAACTTATTTAAGAAACAGAAACAAACTCACAGATTTCAAAACTAATCTTATGGTTACCACAGGTGAAATCATTGGGGGAAGGGAAGAGTTGGGAAGTTGGGAATAACATATACACACCACTGTATAAAATACTTAACGAGAACCTACTGTATAGCACAGGAAAATATAAGTAGTTTGTAATAACCTATATGGGAAAAAAGAATGGATATATTTATACGTATGACTGATTCACTTTGCTGTACACCTGAAACTAACACAACACTGTAAATCAACTATACTCCAATAAAATTAATTTTTTAAAAAAGTATTGTTTGTGTGTGCATTTAAGTGGAAAACAAAAATACCTAAAGGTATATTTAGCAGGATCCCACTTTTGCTATATATTTTTCACAAAACATATATAACATTTTGTGTATCTGTATTTACAACATTTGTGGAATAAGACACAAATGTATTAATGAGATGACTGCTAAATAATGAGATTTCTGGTGATTTATTTTTCTTGTACCTTTATTTCCCAGTTTTCTAAATGCAAATGCATGAAATACAAAGAAATAATAAGGTAAGGTAAAGTAAAAAGAAATTTCCATTTGAAATAGTTTGTAATGGGGCAGGTGGGAAGGCTGTGATAGAATGGCCTTGAGAGCAAACCAGACTCTGCTCTCATAAAAGTATGTGACCTGGAGTTCCCGTTGTGGCTCAGCAGGTTACGGGCCCAACTAGTATCCATGATGACTCGGGTTCGATCCCTGGCCTCGCTCAGTGGGTTAAGGATCGGGCGTTGCTGTGAACTGTGGTGTAGATTGCAGATGTAGCTCCAATCCAGCACATTTGTGGCTATGGCATAGGCCTGCAGTGGCATCTCTGCTTAGACCCTTAGCTCGAGAACTCCCATATGCTACAGGTGTGGCCCTAAAAAGCAAAAAAAAAAAAAAAAAAAAAAAAGGTGTGTTACCTTTTCCCAGTTCCCTCACTTTGGGCCTCAGTTTCCCAAGCTGCACAATGGACACAAGTTATTGTGAGGAAGGACCCCACTTCCCATTTGCCTTCAGCAAAGGAAGGCTTCTCACTGCCTGCTGAGTCCTCCGCTTTTTTATCTCTTAACCTAAACCCATCACTCATCACCACCTGCCATTGCCCTCTCCAAGCAACTAGATATAGGCTTGCAAGTGAGGACCATGGCTTGTTGGCAAGGGACCAGCATCATCTGGATGCTGGAATTAGCCTTTTACTCTGTGTCACTTTCCACTTAGATACTGGGAACCTGGGTCCCTGAAGACAGGGGTACAGTCACCTGTACACAGAAGCTCACTGAGGATCACTTCTGTGTGTCGCTCACCTGGCGATGTCTCTAATACGAGAGAGAAGGGGGAGGAAAGCTGCTCTGCTGGGGGCGGGGGCGGGGGCGGGGGATCCGCATTACAATGAAGAGGTTTGATCACGTTTGGGAGACTAACTTGCAGATTAGGCAACTGACCTTAAGAAAATTCTTGAGCAGAACGTTGGGGAAGCCTGAACCCCCGCTTCTTTGGGGGAAGTGTTCTGGCCTCGGGCCCCAGCAGCCTCGACCGCTACGCCCGCCCGGAGACCCGAGGGCACTGAGCTGCATCTCCTGCCCTCTTGTGGTCTCTTCTGGAACCGCCTCCGAGGAGAAACCTGGAGTCAACAGGGGCTGGATTGCTCTCAGGCTCTATTCCCACCTGTGCTTCAAGCAACCTAGAAGCCAACTGTTTTTCAAGGCTGTTTGGCCCTTCTGACACTTAATGTGTGTAATTTTAACAAGGGCCCCTCATAAGCGTCCTTCTCCAAAATAAGGGACTCTGCTCTAGGCACAGCCCCTCATCCCGGCTCAGGAGGAGCGGGGAGCAGCCAGGGCTGGACCTCAGAGCCGCAGCCCGGCAGCCACCGTTCTGCCCCGGGGGTGGGAGGTGGGGGTGGGGATGGCTGGAGCCCTGCCTCCTCCTTGTCCTCCCAGCCCAGCGGCCTTCAAAAGTGCTTGCTCCAGGACCATCTAAAAGAATGTTGCATAACCGTATTTCCTGGAGTTCCCTCTGTGGCACAACGGGGTGGGCTGCGTCTTGGGAGCACAGGGATGCAGGTTCAACCCCTGGCCTGCACAATGGGTTAAGGACTGTGTTCCCGCAGCTGTGGTGTAGATCGCAGCAGCTGCCTGGATTTGATCCCTGGCCCTGGAACTCCATCCATATGCTGTGGGGCAGCCAAAAAAGAAAAGAAGAAGAAGAAGAAGAGGAAGAAGAAGAGGAAGAAGAAGAGGAAGAAGAAGAGGAAGAAGAAGAAGAAGAAGAAGTATTTCCTCTCACGTTTTTACCTCGAAACATTTTAAAGCATAGATTTGTTTAACTACAGAGAGCTGTAACTTCAAGTGTATTTTCCACATTGGCATTAAAAAAAAAATAAAACTATTCCAGCACTCTACAGATATATCCAGCAAACCCGAGTTCAAGATCATTTCGTGTCTACTATCAGCTATTGAAAGGAGCTATGAACAAGCCCCTTACAGGAGTTCCCTGGTGGTCTAGTGGTTAGGATTCAGTGCTTCCACCACTGCAGCCCGGTTTCAGTCCCTGGTCTGGGAACTGAGATTCCCACATCAGGCTGCTGCATACCAAGGTCAAAAAAATAATAATAAAATAAAAATTAATTTTAAAATAAAAATAAATTTCATGTCCAAATAAATGGTTGAATTAAAAAAAAACAAACCTTTACATCCTTTCTCTCTTTGTGCTTGTACTCCCCTTCCTCATAAAATGTCGTTGCAATGTGACATGTTTTTGTCCCAGAGAGTCTTTGATTGGCTACCCGGACTGGGTGACCCAGACCTGAGGGAAAGGAAAGGGTGCTGGAGTGAGGTGCCCCATGGGGAGCAGCATGGGAGCCCAACAGCCCGGCAGAGACCCGCAGATCAGGGAGCAGACATGGAGGTAGCGGGGAGCTGGGCTGCCTGATTGAATATTGTTCGCACTTCCTTTGCTTGCTTCCGGAGGGTCTGTCCCTGTCAGACAGACACCGTCCCCTCACCCCTGGGTGGTGCTGTGAGAGCTGAGGGCTGTCGGGGAGGCTCCCTCTGTGCTCTGCCCTCTCCCTGGAGGCCTCTGGGGAGGAAAATGGCAGCTGTGGGCCCAGGGAGGGGGGCCCAGGGGGCAGGTGGGCCTCAGAGCTAAGGATGCCAGAGGCCCCCCGGGGAGCACATAGGAAAAAAGACCACAGGCTCTGTAGCTGGGAGACAACTTTCTCAGGCGTGACACAGCTGGATGTGCCAGGGGCAGGAGGTAGAGGCCCTGGGGGCCGCCCCTTGCCAGCACTGGGCCTGGCCCCTGGCCCCGCAGAACTCAGCTCTGAGGACAAGTGGGCAAATACCCCTCACTGACTTCTGTCGTGAGGCCACTCATTTCCTGCCTCCTGCAGTGGCAGAAATTCTAAGTGTTAAAATACGTGTTCTCTGAGGCCCAGATCTGCATGTGCACCTAAGATATATGCCATGTGTGGTGGTGGTTTTTTGCTCTTTTTTTGGCGGGGAGTCGCACCTGTGGCATATGGAGGTTCCCAGGTTAGGGATCGAATCAGAGTTGCAGCTGCCGGCCACAGCCACAGCCACAGCAACGCAGAATCTGAGCCTCGTCTGGGACCTACACCACAGCAACGCTGGATCTTTAACCCACTAAGCGAGGCCAGGGATGAACCTGCATCCTCATGGATACTAGCTGAGTTCTTAACCTGCCGAGTCTCAACTGGAATTCCTGTGGTGGTAGTTATGAATGAAACAGGAGAAGCCCTCTTGGGCTTAGTAATGAGATCCCCAAGGCTTTATTGCTCTGGTTAAAAGAAGTTAGTTGCTCTAAGTGTTAAAATGAAACAGCTTAGTGGAAAAGGAGACGCATTTGGCTTTTAGGATTGCTGATCAACGCAACTGTATTTACAGAGCATGTCTGTCTTTTAAGACTCAGCATCTTGTTCCCTCTGAAAAGCCTTTTGAATCCATCATACCATCATTATTTCTTTTTGGCCTCTTTAGCTCATGTGTGAGTGTGTGCTCACAAATTGTCATCTGAGGCATCGGTCTATGCGGTGTCCTTTCTTTCTACACCGCAGCCCGCTGGGACCACGTGACTGGGTCTATGTTTGTCCCAGGAGGGCTGTTGTTGGAATGAGTGAACAAGGTATGACAGAAAAGACTGGCTGAGCAGAGAGGTCCCCTCGTTGCCCCTGGGGGAGCTCAGAGCAGAGTAGGAGGAAGGGGGGCAGGAGGCAGAGGCCCCAGGGCCTGCGTGTACCCCTCCCTCCCTTGCAGGAGTGGTCCCAGGAACAGGAAGCGAGGGAGGAGGGCAGCCCACCCACTGCCGCATCCCCGTGGGTGCGCCTTACCCCATCTGCAGAAGGGCTGGGAGCCGCTGTGGTCCTGGCAGGCCAGGCGCTGAGTGAATCACAGGGACCCAGAGACTCGGAGACCTACCGAGGGGAGCCCAGGGGGCCAGAAAGCCTCCCAGTACAGGGCCTGAGGGGGCTACTCACAGTGCAGGGCTGGACCCATCCTAGGCAGCTCATCCACACGCTCCAGGTGTTGCCAAGCACTAGTCTGCATGCCCGATGCACAGCGAGGCCACACATACCAGAAGGTCAGTTTAGAGCAGAAAAGGAATTATTGCAGAGCCAGGCAAGGACAGTGGGTGGCTTGTGCTCCAAAGCTTTGAACTCCTGGGTGGTTCTCAGGGAGCTTGTTTGTTTGTTTTGTCTTTTTAGGGCTGCACCCATGTCATATGGAGGTTCCCAGGCTAGGGGTTGAATCAGAGCTACAGCCGCTGACTTACACCACAGCCACAGCAAGGCAGGATCCGAGCCACATCAGTGACCTACACAGCTCACAGCAACACCAGATCCTTAACCCACTGAATGAGGCCAGGGATCGAACCCCCATCCTCACGGATACTAGTCGGGTTCATTACCACTGAGCCACTATGCGAACTCCTCAGGGAGAAGTCTTTTAGGCAAAATCTGGGGTATAGACCACAGGGTGTATGTTTCTTCTGATGGGCAGGTGGTGAGGTCACAGGGCAGTGCTGGCATCTCAGCTCAGCCCGAAGTCACCATCTTTCTTTCACGGGGGAAAGTTCCTACAGAGAAGCTCCAAGACTGTTCCATCTGTTCCTTGAGGAGAGAACAGGGCCCTTTCTTGACTGCTCCTGTTTTTGTTTCTGCATCCCCTCCCTTCCCTGATTAGTAACAGTTTGAACCTGCCCTCCTGTACTCAGGAAGGTCTAGGAGGCTGCAGCCTTCCTTTTACAAATAAAAAAGCTGGGGACACAGAAAAGTTTTTGTGCCCAGGAGGACCCCCCAGGGTGCTGCTCAGTAGTCCAGGGAGTTTAGATTTGGGTCTGGGGGAGATACTGAGGAAGGCTGGGGCGATGACACTCCTGAATACCATCAAGTTTGACCCCGCAATGATAAAGCAATTACTGTGTTGAATGACAATCCCCAGAGTGAGCAGATCAGGTCTCGGGGCTCCGAGTCTGGAAATCAAGAAGAGCTACCGCAATAAATAGGACTTTTTGGTACTTCTTTTGTACATCTGTATAGTTTATACCCTCTAGTAACATTGTAGTTAACCCGTATCCTAATTGGACACAAGTTTATGTGAGGTGTGGTTATAAAAAAGCTTTTCACCTTTTGTTTTTGTTTTAAAACTAAACTACAGGAGCTCCTGTTGTGGCTCAGTGGGTTAAAGATCCTGCGAGGATTTCTGATCCCATGCAGTCTCTGTGAGGAGGTGGGTTTGACAGATACAGATCTCCGGTCTTGCTCAGTAGGTTAAGGATCCTGTGTTGCTGGGGTTGCAGCCCCAAACAAACACTTAAAGCTACAAGCATTTAAAAACATACTCAAAAGCAGATTATAGAGTTATGAACTTATGTATCGGTTAGGGTCTCGTGGACAAACAATGTCACCTGCCGTATCAGTAAACCAAGAATGTCACCACCACCAGCCCCTGCAGCCGGCCCGGATGGACACTGTACCCTGAGGGGATTTGGGATGGATACAGGCCCTAGAGACCGGAGGCGCCCATCAGTGGGATCATTTCTACAAGCCCATACAAAGAAAAGGGCTAAAATCATTCAAGATACCTGGTTTACTTTAGTTACTGGTAATAGTTGATGTTCTGACGACCTGCTGTTGTTGTTGTTGTGGTCTGTTTCTTGCAAAAACTCTTTTTTTTTTGTCTTTATCTAGAGCCACACCCGCGGCATACGGAGGTTCCCAGGCTAGGGGTCTAATCAGAGCTGTAGCCGCCGGCCTTCGCCACAGCCACAGCAACGCGGGATCCGAGCCGCGTCTGCAACCTACACCACAGCTCACGGCAATGGCGGATCCTTAACCCACTGAGCGAGGCCAGGGATCGAACCCGCGACCTCACAGATTCGTTAACCACTGAGCCACGAAGGGAACTCTGCAAAAACTCCTTTGTATCCAGCTTGGCTCCCCTTTACTTCTTGCAAACAAAGAATGTTTCGACCCTTAGAACCATCTGGGCAGGTGCCTCCTGGGCTCACATCTTTTTTATTTGGCAGTTTTATCTGCCAAATAAAACAATTCTCAGCTTTTAAGTTGTAAGATTTTTTTTTTTTTTAGTGGAGGCTCAAGAAAAGCCAGATATTCTCACATTCGGATGATTTGAGGGCAGTGTAGAGTATGGCCAGGGTGCGGGGACGCCCTCAGGAACAGAGCAGTCCTGGGGGACGATACGGGGGGCTGTCACCTCCCTGAGGCCGTGAGACCAGGGAAGGAATGGTTCCTGGGGCCTCAGCGGTGTGGGGAGGGGGCAGTGACCTTCTGTCCAAGGATACAGACAGTCTTCAGCATCGTGGCGGGAAGGGATCAGGGATTAAAAACTAGGATTTGCTCTCCTCCTCTCTTGCTCCAGGAAAGGAAGCCAGGGGACGAGGAAGCCACAGGGACTGGCTTCTTGGAGTCCAGCTACTCAATAATTGTTTTTTCTTTTTAGGGCTGCACCTGTGGCATATGGAGGTTCCCAGGCTAGGGGCTGAATTGGAGCTACAGCCTCCGGCCTACACCACAGCCACAGCAACGCAGAATCTGAGTCATGTCTGCGACCTACATGACAGTTCATGGCAACACCGGATCCTTAACCCACTGAGGCTAGGGATCGAACCCACGTTCTCATGGATACTAGTCAGATTTGTTTCCACTGGGCCACGACAGGAACTCCAACAGTCAACTTTTTGAGGAAACAGGAAACTGACCTCCATTCCCACTGGAAAGCACAAGGATTCCGATTCGCTTCATTCTCCTTGGCGCTTGTTTTCCTCTTTTGTTTTTGCTTTTTTGATGGCTGTCCTAATAGCTGTGAAACGGTATCTCGTGGTTTTATTTTTTTTAATGTTCATACCCATGGCATATGGACGTTCCAGGGCCAGGGATTGAATCTGAGCCGCAGCTGCAACCTAGAGCTGCATCAATGCTGTCAGATCCTTAACCCACTGTACTGGGCCAGGGATCAAATGCACACCTCCACAATGACCCGAGCCACTGCAGTTGTTTTTCCTTTTTTTTTTTTTTGCTTTCTAGGGACACACCCATAGCATATGGAAGTTCCCAGGCTAGGGGTCAAACGAGAGCTGCACCTGCCGGCCTACACCACAGCCACAGCAACATGGGATCCAAGCCATGTCTTCAACCTACACCACCAGCTTATGGCAATGCTGGATACTTAACCCACTGGGCAAGGCCGGGAACTGAACCTACATCCTCATGGATACTTGTCAGATTTGTTTCCACTGAGCCACAACGGGAACTCCCAAGGAAGGTTTTTTTTTTTAACAAAAAAAAATTTTTTTTTATTTTCTGCACTAATATTTATACAGCTGTAAACTCAAGGTATCATCCAATATTTGCATAAATCTGGGGGAACAGTTAAGAAGCACCTTCAGTGGTTTCCACAGTTTAAGAATTTACCATTTCAAAAATTTTAGAATGAATCTAGTAAAATGAATAAAATAGTTATAAACATTATACAAAATCACGACAAAACATTTGATATAGAGGGTTTGATATGGAATGATAAATATGAAAAGAAAGTGAAACTAACTTGCGGGGTTGGGCTAGATAAAAGACCCATGTGTTCCCCAAACCTGGTGACTCTTGGGGTTATCTCTGCCTCTCAAAACAAACTCTAATTATGGAAGGAAAGGCTCTCTCGTCTCAGATTCCAATAGGCTGCAGAAAGGAGGTGGGAGGAGCTGAGTGTCCTGAGGTTCACAGATGAGAAGACGCATCTCTTCCATAAGGAGAAAACCAAATTCTTCCACGTCCTGAAGTCAAGCTCTTTGATACTTTGCACTGAGTCTTCTCAACTCTGCTACCCTGACCTTGACTGACTCAAGCTCCTTATCCTCAGCTTTCAATCCCAAATTTCTATTGTTTTAGGACTCTGGGAAGTAGTTGACCAGACAATAATAGTAACATTGATGTTAAATAATAATAAACATCAGGAGATGTTTTCTGAACAGACTGCAGAAACATAAAATGAAATGGGGCAATGGTCCTTTTAATTACACCAATGATCAATAAAGGGCTGGACCACTAGTATAAATATTCAGTTTGGCCCTCTTGGTTTGCATCTCAGGATGAGAATATACCCAGCAAGGGCCATGGACAGAGGAGAAACAAAGGAGAAGAAAGCTCACGTTGACTGCAGATTGGCTCTTGTGGGTGGAGGCCAAAGGTGAGGAACTATAGGGGGGTCATCACTGGAACCAGCCCCAGCCTGTGTCTCAGATGGGTCTCCATGCAGAGGCTGGACGCAGGTGCCAGCAGTGAGTTTGTGCTGCCCAAGAGACCAGACCTTGGATCCAAGTGCTCTGGACAAAGAGGAATAATGTGGTAATCTTTGGTATAATTTAAGGCACATTAATAGAATCCTCCTCCTCAAACCTCAGACTCTACAACCTTAAAATTCCTACCACTGGACACTCCTTTGATTTAAGCCTTTGACTACCAAAGGCTACTGCTGAAATGCCAATAACTTACCTGGGAGGGGCTGCTCAGTATCATCCACCAAATACCCATTTATCCCTAGGATAGGATGGGTTCTGATCCAAAGGCAGGGCTTTCTCACTATCACCTGGGCCTTGGGTAGGATGCAGGGGGTACAGAACTAAGGAGTAAAAAGCTAAGAGTTTAAAGAGGGAAATCAGAGCACCAAGAAAAAAAAAAAAACGTGGGAGGGCTAACTCCCTCCTCTGCTCACAGCCTTGCCTAGACAATCCTAACTAGTGTCTAGCAGCTGACGGGATGATGGGTGTCTCCAAGTGAGGCTGAGCTTGTAAGGCCACAGGGGCGGGGCCAGCTCAGGCCAGGGGAGGTTCTGCTCATCACTGGGATGTTAAGGTTGAGGAAAGGGCCCAGGGTACCAGGACGGGGCACACAATCCTCACTCAGGCCTGTATAAGTCTGAGGGTTGGGTTCAGGAGGATTTTTGTCTTTCTGTAGGGGGTAGAGGCTTTCCCATTCCAGAAGCCCAGGGCCTGTGCTGTGGGGATCTGTGAGGGCAGTGCTGTTGAGGTTCAGGCTGAGGTTGGACCTGGGTCTGGAGGCTACTTAGCCACAAAGTCAGAGAGTCTTCAGTCTGGACCCTTTCAAGTAGGGTGTTTCTGTGAAATACTTGGAGAGGGAACAAGGCACTCTTGTCTTCATTTCTGCTCAATACAGTCAACGCCTAGGGTGTTGTCAGGGCAACGGCAGGTCCTGCTTCCTGGGGTGGCCAAGCAGAGGTGGGTGCAGCCACCGTTGTTCACTGAGCAGTAGTTGTGACCTGGAAAAGGCAGAAGTCAGCTCGACAGCTCAATCGGCTAGGAAAGTGGACCCCAGGGAACAGGGAAGGCTGTACCGGGCACCCAACTCAGCTTATCTACTCGCTGCTTCCTCATCATTAGAGTTTGCCAGATGCTCAGAAACCTGGATCCCTGGTTCCTGATCTAGGGGCTACGCCTGTTTATCATCAAAGCTCCAGAAGAGTTTTCCAGCTCTGATGACAACATCGAGATGGAATTTTAAGGCACCAAGTACTCTCTCTAGCTTGGCCACTTGCCTGGGGGACCAGAGGGAAGAAAGGAAGGTTGGGGAGAGACCTTGGGGAGACAGCAGAGCACAGACTCTGGAACCAAGCTGCCTCATTCTCCCCGGTTCTCCCACCATGAACTACGTGACTTTGGGCAAGTGGCTTCCATTTGCTTATTTATAAAGAGGGCATAATAATAGCGCCTACCAGTGAATGCAGAGCACTTAGTACACACGGTAACTTAATGTACTTGATGTACCCAGCTCACAAGAAGCATCACACCTGTGTTTGCACTTATTATTGTTACGAATTACTGTCGCTGCTGCCAGGCCAAATGGATGGACTTGTAAAGCAGCAGAGATCCTAAACACTGATGTTTCTCAGTGGAGTCTATTTCGAGATCCAACCCAAGAGTCAATACTTTTCCTCAGCCTTGACCACTATTTACCTCATTACCTAATGTTTTCTATTGATCCATCTACTAAATAATAAAGCTTTTTTTTTTTCCTGGCCGTGCCCACAGTATGTGGAAGTTCCCAGGCCAGGGATTGAACCCACGCCACAGAAGCAACAGCGCCAGGTCCTTTACCTGCTGTGTCACCAGGGTGCTCCATGAAGACTTTTTTTCTTTCTTTTTTTTTTTTTTTTTGTCTTTTTTAGGGCCGCACCCATGGCATACAGAGGTTCCCAGGCTAGGAGTCCAATTGGAGCTGTAGCTCCCATCCTATGTCAGAGCCACAGCAACATGGAATCCAAGTTGCATCTGCGACCTACACCACAGCTCATGGCAATGCTGGATCCTTAACCCACTGAACGAGGCCAGGGATCGAACCTGTGACCTCATGGATGCTAGTCGGGGTCGTTAACTGCTGAGCCACGATGGGAACTCTGCTATGACGACTCTAGATGGAAGGGACTGTGTCTCACTTGCCATAGGATCAGGGATACCAGAGGCCACACAAGTCCCCAGCACGACCCCAGCCCCTCACCAGCCAATGCACAGGTGGGTTACAGGTGAGTTACCTTCAGGACACTGAGACAGGGCAGTTGTGATGCCGTACAGCCGGGCCTGCTTGTGGGGGTGGAAGGTATCCATCTCTTTGGAAATAGCAAGATCTACGGCAACCACGGAATTCCTACAGGGCACCAAAGGAGAGAAAGTCAAAACATATCTAATAATGTCAACTTTTCTCTCCAGGACAGCCTTTTTTGAAGTTGGGGGGATAAACTGGAGGCCGTAAACAGAGACACTGGCCTTGCTTCCTGGCCCTCCCTTTTCCTGGGATGAGTCAAGCCTGGCTTCTTACACAGAGGACAAAGGTCAGCCAGCTGGCCCACGCCTCTAAATTCCGAGCTTTCTATATAGTTGTCCCTGCCACGGCTGCTTGCTTAGTTTCACCCCCACCTTCCTGCAGGAAGAGCTGGTCACCAAGGGGCTCTTGGAATTTTGCAATTTCAGAATTATAATGAAGGAGGCAGGCACACTGAGGAAGTCCAAGTTTGCGGACTTAAAGTTGGAAGCTCTGTCCAGGAGCGTCCAGATGACACACGGTACCAGGGGCCCTGCCCTCCCCCTTCTCGCCCTCCTCTCTGACTCCCAGAGGGCGAGGCAGAGGCGTCTCTGGAGGCAGGAAGGTCAAGTCAAAAGGCCCCTTGGGAAGAACTTGGCCTCCAGAGAGGGCGACAGGGCAGGCCCCCCGCCCCCACCCCACAGCGGCTGACATACGTCTTCCAGTCTGTGTAATACAGATTCTTCCCATAGCTGGTGACAGCGAAAGGGTACTGGAGGCCTTCGAGAACCTTGCGTCTGCTGGGCTGACCCGGCTTCAGGCATTCAGCCCGACTGGTGCCTGTGTGGGGCCAAAACAAGCCGTCCATTGTTCCGACAAGAAATGGGCTCTTTGTGTCAAAAAAACCAGAGTAACCAGGGCAAGGGTGAGAGTGCGTTACAAGCTCAGATCCTAGTGAACACAGGACTTGCCCTTCTGAACTGGAGAGCTGGAGGTTCGCCCTCCCCGCGGCCTCTCACTGGTTGACCCCCACCCCCACCTGGCACCCCCACCTGCTTCTGATGGGGAGACGGAGCCGGAGCAGAGAAACCGCACCCCACTGTACCCATGCCCGGGGCAGCCGGCCTCTTGGTAGGAAAGATGCCATCTTCCAGCTTCTGCTCCGGCCCCTCCCCCCCGAGCCTCTCCAGATGTCCCTCCCTGCACCCCCAGTCCTTGGAACTGCTAAACCACCCCAGTGGCTAGCAGCTGTGACCGCACCATGACCAACAGCTGGCTCGGGGTTTTGCCCAACCGTGCACGCTTTGCTCCCTGCGTCCCCCAGGGCACCCGACAGTGTCTGGAGCAAAGCAGGGACCCAGCTGAGACTTGGGGCGTGACTGACGTTCCTCCACAGCCCACATCCCTCACCCAAGCGACCCCCCAAGTCCGCCCCGGGGAAGGGGTGCACTTCAGGACTGCATTACTTTCTCTTTCTTGGCCCGAAGTCCTGCCTAAGCCCCTGGGGACAAGTGGAGCGGGGGTGGGGGGCGCTGTACAAGAATATAAGGGGTGAATTGCTGAATAGGTACCAGGGTGAGGACAGGCACTGGGCTGGGGGGGGGCCATTTTTTCTTAAAGGGCCAGATAGTAACTATTTCAGATTTTGTGGGCCAAGAGGCAAAACTGAAGACATTATGTAAGCATTTCTGTAAGCCTTTAAAATGCCACATTTAAAAATGTAAAAACCCTTTATAGTTCCCAGGGTTGTAACAAAACGGGTGGCAGGTTGGATCTAGCCCACGGGTCAGCAAACTGGAAGATTGAGATCTTGCCCTGGACTGCATCAAGCCTAGAGAAACAATCGATTTCAGAGAAAGAGATGCAGCTATTTTTGTGCAGAGAAAAAACAAACAAATATATCGTATACTCTCTTCCCCATAACAGATACTCGTCATGGTATGGTGGGTGACAACAGCTGTTTGGTACAAAAGAAAGCACAGTTTCAAGCCCAGAATCCAGGCCTGGGGCTTTCCATCACCTGCATCAACCCAGCAGAGCTGCGAGGAGAAGGCATCAAAGGTCAGCCCGTTGGGCAAGCCCAGGTCGTCCTGCACAAGGACCCTCCGGTTTGTACCGTCCATATAGGAAGTTTCAATTTTGGGGCTCTCTCTGTTCCAATCTGTCCAATAAAGGTTCCTGGAGGAGGAAAAGGAGGAGAAAGAGGAAGAGAAAGCGTGAAGGTGCATGAAAAAAAGTTCACTTACCAAACACGTAGGAAGAACCTAGGATGAAAACATCAGCAGACACTGAAACACAGGATGGGAGCTCCCGCTGTGGCACAATGGGATCAGCAGCATCTCTGCACCACCGGGATGCAAGTTTGATCCCTGGCCCAACACAGTGGGTTAAAGGATCGCGTGTTGCCACAGGTGGGCTTGGGTCTGACCCATGGCCTGGGAATTCCAATATGCCAGGGGGAAGCCAAAAAAGAAAAAATAAAAGAAATCCTGAATGGCTACAAAGGATCTGGAGGGGCCAAGACACATTTTCCTTTGCAAAGACACATGGATTTGGTTCTTCTTCACTTGAATCATTCTCTTACTAAAGATTTTACTTCCCTTAAACGTAAGTGACATATTATATCTCATAAAGCTGTTAAAAAAAAAAAAAAAAAAACAGAGGGCGTTCTCTTGTGGTACAGCGGGTTAAGGATCCAGCATTGTCACTGCTGTGACGTGGGTCACTGCTGTGGCATATGTTTGATCTCTGGCCTGGGAACTTCTACAGACCACAGGCACAGTCAAAAGAAAAAAAAGGAAGAGAAAAAAACAGAGCTCCATGACTGACATAAACACATGGGAACTCCCACATGCTGGCACCACACAGGAAGGCACAGCAGACCCAGCGGAGGAAGCACAGAGCAGTGCTGCAGAGGTGGTGGTCAAGGCACTTGCTATGAGGGAGATGGCCGGGTGGCCACAGAACAAAGGATGTGGTCTTAAAGGGAAGGAATCAAAGCCCTGGGCCTGGTGTGTATGCTGTGGGGCATGCAGTAGGGAAAGGGAGAGAAAACACTGACGGGCTGAAGGAGCCCCAGCAAGAGCCTCCAAGGCGTTGCTGCAGAGTTGGCCCCCAGGAAGAAGCCCCAGGGCTACATTTATGCCACCTGGATACCCTTCTGGGACTGACACAACCACATTCAACCCAAATGGAAACATTCGATTGCTGGGCTGCCAACTTACAAAGTCTCTTGGTAAAAGATCTGAAAGTGGGAGTTCCCGTTGTGGCTCAGGGGTTAACGAACCCAGCTGGTATTCATGAGGACGTGGATTCGATCCCTGGCCTTGCTCAGTGGGTTAAGGATCCAGCACTGCCCTGAGCTGTGGTGCAGGTTGCAGATGCGGCTCAGATCCTGTGTTGCTGTGGAAGCTATAGCTCTGATTTGACCCCTAGCCTGGGAACCTCCATATGCTGTGGATATGGCCCTAAAAAGACCGAAAAAAAAAAAAAAAAGGATTTGAAAGTGAAACCCATGGAGCAAGTCCAAGACCACAGAAGACAGCCGTAAGTATTCTGGTGTTTCACCGTGAATTGTCTGTACACCACCAGCTAGACTCATTCATCCTAAACTCACTCATTTCAGGCGAGCAGTGTTGAAGTTACAGCTAACATGGGAGATGATCCCAAAGGGCAGACGCAGAGAGGAGAGACGCACACACTGATTAACACAGAGTTACCCTCTCACAGAATCCGTTACGATGCCTCTGGGATTCACCAAATCAGTTTCAAACAGCACCCTGCGCTGGGTGCCATCCAGCTTGGCAACTTCTATTCGATCCAGGTGAGAATCCGTCCAGAAGATGTTGCGGCCAAGATGATCAAGGGCAATGCCTTCTGGGCTTCCAAGATCTAGAAGCAAACATGGAACACCACTGATGTGATTTTTTTTTTTTTTTTAGCAAGCAAGATTAGGTTTTTCTGATTACTCAGTGCTAGTTTACCTGGCATCCAATTCTTATACTTTCAGAAGTGGGAGTGTTGTTTTTAAGTAACACCTAGTGACATATTTTAAAATGCCACCTGTTCACTTGATGGACATCCACCCTGTGTGCCACCTTGGGAACCAGGCCCATAAGGATGCTGAGGCTGTGGCCCCGCCTTCAAGGAGCCCACAGCCAATCACAACTCAGATTGAGTTCCGGGTTCTGTGGGAACATGGAGCAGGGACACTGGACTCAGCCTGGGGAGACTCTGGCAGGATCCCTGGGGGGAGGTAACACCTCCTAAAGCTGGCTCCCAAAGGAACAACAGAACTTTGTCAGGCAAAGATCCTGGACGAGGGTTTTCCAGGTAACGGGACCAGCACATAGGTATAAAGGAAGAATGGATATGGCTTGAAGTGAACCGTATCTAATTTCGTATGGCTGCAGACCATGAGGGTGGAGCCTGGGCAGAGATAAAGTTAGGATGCTGTGCTAATGAGCTTAGAGCTTATCCCTTACGCAAAGGGGAGGCACAGGAAGAGCTGAAGGTGGGGAATGGGACAGATTTACCTCATCCATCAATGGGGGGGGGAGGTCATTTCCAAGCAATAATACATGCAAGAAATCATAACTGTTATTTCTTTTATAAAGTATTAGGAGCACAAAGAAGAGGCGTCGGTGATCGCAAATAACACTCCAGAAGTCTTTACTCGGCTCTAAGTAACTGATTTTTCAAGCCAGGGTTGCCCTGGTCTAAGCTAACTGCAAACATGAACCTTCAATGCCCACCTGACCTAATCAGAAGTTCAACACTGCGATGGTTTCCTGACTATAAATCCAACCAAATTGAAAGTTCAGACTCCATCAGGGTTTTACTGGTGTCACCCGGGATTCTTTCCCCTCCACTGATTATGAAGTTGAAGGTCATCTAGCAGAGCTGGAAGTGTCAACAGGAAGGGAAAAAGCCAAGGATGGAACGACCCTGCCCCGGGGGCCTGGGGACCACGGAAACCACCCCAGCACTGCGTTCTCTCATAGCAGCAATCCTGACGCTCAGCCCTCTCTGCACTGGCCTTCACTGGACTCCAAATACCGCCGTGACTGCGAATGAAAGAAATGCCGAAGCCCCGTGAAGGACCCCCAGCAGAGGAAATTTACTGAGAATTAGAAACAGCAGTGAACAAGGTCTTTATTATTCTCAGCAAGAGTAAAGATTTATCAAGTATTAAAATATTTCCTATGTGGGAGTTCCCGTCGTGGCTCAGCAGTAACAAACCCAACTAGTATCCAAGAGGACACGGGTTCGATCCCCAGCCTCGCTCAGTGGGTTAAGGATCCGGAATTGCTATGAGCTGCGGTGCAGGCTGCAGATGTGGCTAGCATCCCGCGTTGCTGTGGCTGTAGTGTAGGCCGGCAGCTGCAGCTCTGATTCGACCCCTAGCCTGGGAACTTCCATATGCCACAGGTGCGGCCCTAAAAAGACCAAAAGAAGAAAAAAAAAATACCGTGTGCCTAGAGGCCAGTTTCCGGTGAGACCGACTTTCCAAGCCCCCTTTCCCACTGTCAGACACAACCAGGAGAAATCACTCCGGGACCTATTTGGAATGAGCACATCCTGTGAGAGAGGCGCCAGCTACTCAGACACACACACAGAACACTGGTACCCAGGAGGCTGTTCAATGAGAACATTTTTTTCCAAGTTCCTGGAAGGAACTGCATGTCACCGTGTCTCTTATAAACAGCCCTGGTCCTGATGTCAAACTCGGAAAGCAGCCGCACCTCCTCCCCGCACCAGGGAAATGCTTCTTCACAGGCTACAGCGCCAAAGGAAAGGCCTGGAAAGCCTCATCCTCTGCTGTGAGTCAGGGCAAGACGGAAAGATAGCAGGGCAATATCTTCCACGTGGATTATGTTGAAAGGAAACAGATGACGATCCTTATTAAAGGTATTTGGTAAGGACTTGAACTCAAGGAAAGACAGAGAAGCCCAGCATTCAGACTGTAAGAAATTAGGAAGAAAAGAAAAAGATACCCACTGCCATTTTCACAATGCTAGGAATGTACCCACATGTACCGTGATGAAGACTAAGTGGAAGTTTCTCTCCTTATAAATTAAAAAAAAAAAATTCCTAGTGATCTTTTATGAAGATCACATTCTGATTTAAGTCTGTGTTTTCACAGTGGGCTCTGGCCTGGAATGTTTCTTATTGTGCTGAGTGCTTTCTTGGATGATTATCAGTTCCAAAAGCAACAGGAAACAGCAAATGATGACCCTCTTCCACTGGGTTTTGAAGTCAACTCACAGATAAAAACAACATTTTTAACAGGGATAAGCTGCAAAAAGGCATTTTCAAACTTCTGTTCATTTAAAGCAAGCTATGACAGCTGGCAGACATTGCTTAAGATGCACACTGGCCTCCAGAGAACTCTCTGGCCAAAGTTAGACATATTTAACGCAACCTCAGCTTAATTCTTGCTGCATCAACTCTTGCCAAGAAGCCAAGGAAGGAAAAACATCTGCCAGGGGCCATTCTGCAGGCACAGGGACCCTTCTGGAACATCAAGTGTTAGGGAAACTTTAAATTAGAAATTTGGGGAGTTCCCGTCTGGTGCAGCAGAAATGAATCAGACTAGGAACCATAAGGTTGCAGGTTCGATCCCTGGCCTCGCTCAGTGGGTTAAGGATCTGGCATTGCCATGAGCTGTGGTGTATGTTGCAGATGCAGCTCGGATCTGGCGGTGGCTGTGGCTGTGGTATAGGCCGGCAGCTGTAGCTCCGATTTGACCCCTAGCCTGGGAACCTCCATATGCCATAGGTGTGGCCCTTAAGAAAAAAAAAAGAAAGGAAAAAACTTGGAAAAGCAACATGCAGCCCCAAGTAAAAAGAAATACCAAAGAGTTGCTTTTTAGGGCCGAACTCGCAGCATATGGAGGTTCCCAGGCGAGGGGTTGAATCGGAGCTACAGCCACCAGCCACAGTCACAGCAACAAGGGATCCAAGCCACATCTGCAACCTACACCACAGCTCACAGCAATGCTGGATCCTTAACCCACTGAGGGCAGGGATCGAACCCGCAGCCTCACGGTTCCTAGTCAGATTCGTTTCCTCTGAGCCACTAAGGGAACTCTGAGGCTCATATATTTTAAAGATGTATCTTTTTAAAAAAAATCTATCTTTTGATTTGAGTGTTTTGCAGAGGAAACACAATGATCTGACGCAGCAAATATCACTGGCATGACAATGTCTTTTGATTGGAAATATCTGCAAGTCAGCTGACAGGTCACTGAGCAATATGTAACATCCAACCTTTCAGTACAGGAAAATTTGTATAGGTCCTTGGATTTTTGGCGTCATGGACTTTAATCCTGAAAAGGCATATCTACTTAAAATAGCCTTGACTTGTTGAATGTAGGCATTAAAATTATGCACAGAGTCCTTGGCTTAAGTCTGCATCTTTAAGTTAAGGAATTGAGGTTAAATGTTGAGGGGCAGGTTGTGCCAAAGTGTCATGCACTTGATCAACAGTGATGCAACAGAAAACTGAGAAATGTCTGTAAAAGTTCAGCCTGATTTGCTGTAGGACTCTGACAATCTGAGCAAGGTCTAAGGGTGGGTAAAGAGACCCACCCTACTGTTACATGTTACAGGTCAAAGTGACCACCCTTCAACCTGAAAACTGTCTTTGCAATAGACTCAACTCTTATGGACAATATTTGCCAGTATGCTTGTGACCCTCCTGTCACCTGATGGAGAAGCCCCTGAGGCAGACACTTGAAGAATCAATTCTAGGTTCAGCAGCCAGAGGAAGAGGTATATTTCCATCCTAGATGGTTAAGTTTGGCCTTTATTATTCTTTAAAACTGACTACATGAGCTTTCAGAGACAGGCATGGACAGTTACCCCTTTTAATTTTATTCTTTGAAGACTGGCAGCAAATCCCAGCTAAGATGTCCATGATTTAATGATGAGTCCTTGGAGGGCTCTTCAGAGAAGGCTGGAAAGAGGGATGTTTGAGATCCCAGCCCCTCTCAAATCGTCATATCCCATAAGCAACCAGATACCACACCCCTCCGCTCCCTCCCCAAAGCCACCGGGGCTGCTAGAAGCCAAACCCCAAAGGAAGAAGGATCTTTGCTTGCCCACCTTGTCGAATGATGGTGGTTGGCTCCCCACCATGCAGACTGGCTCTCCCAATGGAAGGCCCACTGATGTCGGTCCAGTACACCACCTTGTCCACACAGTCAAAGGCCAGTCCAATGATGACTTTTTCCTGGAAGTGCAGACCAGTGGTGAGAGTTGGCCACCTGCTAGCATCTGAGTTACTAATGACGGTGAGAATCTTTCATGTGCTTATAAGCATTTGGATACCTTTTTTTCCCCCTCTCTTTTTATGGCTACACCCACAGCATATGGAAGTTCCCAAGCTAGGGGTCGAATGGGAGCTGCAGCTGCCCGCCTACACCACAGCCACAGCATCTGTGACCTATGCCACAGGTTGTGTCAACACCATGATCCTTAACCCACTGAGCGAGGCCAGGGATCAAACCCGCATCTTCTCAAATACTAGTTGGATTCTTAACCTGCTGGGCCACAACAGGAACTCCTAGATACCTTTATAAATGAAGTGTCTTCAAGTCTTTTGTCCATTTTTAGAGTTAAATTATTGAGTTGTAGGAGTTCTTTATATATTTCAGATAAAAACCTTTGGTCATACACGTGTATATATGTGTATTTATGTACATGTATATTTCCTTTCAGTACATAGCACTTTTTTATTTTCTTAGTGCTGTTTTTGGAGAGCGAAAGTTTTTAATTTTTATTATGTTTATTTATTTATTTACTTATTTACTTATTTATTTATTTATTATTTTGGTTGCATTTGTGGCATGTGGAAGTTCCTGAGCCAGGGACTGAACTCGTGCCACAACAGCTACCCAAGTCACAACAGTGACAATGCCAGATCCTTAACCCACTAGGCCACTAGGGAACTCCTATTATTTTTCTTTTATGGCTAATGCTTTTTGTATATTGTTTAAGAAATCTTTGCCCACCTGAAGATCATAAAAAATAAATAAAAGATATAAATATTGGAAAGGAAGAGGTAAAATCACTTTAAGACATTACAATTATTTATATAGAAATGAATCCTGGAGAATCTATAATAACATTTTAAAAACTAATTGAATCTAGCAAGTTAGCAGGATCCAATGTCAATATAAAATTGTATTTCTACATTACAGCAAAAAGTCAAATTTTAGAATATTTAGGAGTTCCCGTTGTGGCTCAGTGGTTAATGAATCTGACTAGGGAACCATGAGGTTGTGGGATCAATCCCTGGCCTTGCTCAGTGGGTCAACGATCTGGCATTGCCGTGAGCTGTGGTGTAGGTTGCAGATGCAGCTCGGATCCCGCGTTGCTATGGCTGTGGTGTAGGCCAGCGGCTACAGCTCCTGTTAGACCCCTAGCCTGGAACCTCCATATGCCGCGACTGCGGCCCTAGAAAAGGCAAAAAGACAATAAAATAAAATAATGTTTATAATAGTAACAAAAACAAAATATTTAAGAATGAATGGGGTTTTTTTGGTTCTACTTGTGGCATACAGAAGTTCCCAAGCAGGGATTGAAACTGTGCCACGGCAGCAACCTGAGCCACAGCAGTAACCTGAACCACGGCAGTAACACCACCAGATCCTTAACTCACTGAGCTACCAGGGTACTCCAAGAGTAAGTATTTTTAAATGTACAAGATTCTATACTGAATATATATATATATATATATATACACATATATATATATACACACACACACATATATTATGTGTATATATATATTAAACACTGCAGCATGAAATTAAGGAAGGCCCAAATAATTAAAGTAATAAGTTAGTTCAATGAATCCTAATATTTAATGTTACTAAGACGTCAATTTTCCCTAGAGAATGCTATCCGTAACAAAATCCCAGTAAGCTTTCTTTTCTTTTTTCTTGTCTTTCTTTTTTTTTTAGTAGAAACTTACAAGCTTACTGTAAATTCTATATGGAAATGCAAAGTGAGGTCCTGGGGACCATACACGTGGGAAACCAGGGTGATCTTTTACTGGAAGAATTAGGGTTATCAGCAGACACTTCTCCTCCTGCAAGCAGGTCAAAAAGGTCACAGAGATCCTCACCTCATACCATATACAAAAATTAATCAAAATGAATCAAAAACCTAAATGCAAGAGCTAAAACTATAAAACTCTTTGAAGTAAACATAGTTGAAAACCTCAGAACCCTGGATTTGGCAATGAATTCTTGGATATAACATCAAAGGCAAAAATAGATAAACTGGGCTTTATCAAAATTAAACATTTTTGTTCAGAAAAGGACACAATCAACAGGGTGAAAAGGCAACCAACCCATTGAAAGTGAGAAAATATTTGCAGTCTGTGAGTGACGGGGCAGTGGTAGGGAATGGGGTGGGAGAGGAAGCCAGAGGCCTTGGAAAGAACTGGATTTTACTGTGGGTGAAGGGGGAACCCGTCAGAAGGTTTTGTGCTGGGGAAGAACATGAATTCAATCAAGGCTGCTCTGCAAGAGGCTTCTGAAAAACATTTGTAACATGGATGGACCTGGAGGTTCTCATACTAAGTGAAGTGAGTCAGAAGGAGAAAGACAAACACCACAGTATAGCACTTATGTGTGGGGAATCTAAAATACGACACAGTGGGAGTTCTGTTGTGGCGCAGTGGAAACGAATCTGACTAGGAACCATGAGGTTGTGGGTTCGATCCCTGGCCTCGCTCAGTGGGTTAAGGATCCAGTGTTGCCGTGAGCTGTGGTGTAGGTCGCAGACGTGGCTCAGATCCCGTGTTGCTGTGGCTGTGGTGTAGGCCGGCGGCTACAGCTCCGATTAGACCCCTAGCCTGGGAACCTCCATATGCCACAGGTGTGGCCCTAAAAAAGACAAAAAAAAAAAAAAACGAAAAAACACAACACAACGAACTTATCTGTGAAACAGAAACAGACTCACAGACATAGAGGACAGGCTCATGGTTGCCAAGGAGTAGAGGGGTGGGTGAGACATGGACTGGGAGCTTGTGATTAGTAGATGCAAACTATTAGATGTAAGATGAATAAACAACAAAGACTACTGCACAGCACAGGGAACTATATTCACTAGCCTGTGATTAAACCATCATGGAAAAGAATATGAAAAAGAATGTATGTGTATACACATATATATGTATAACTGAATCACTGTGCTGAAGAGCAGAAATTAATATGTTGGCAGTCACCCACACTGCAATGAAATAATAAAAAAAAGTGTTTTTATTTTGCAGACTTTTGGATCATCTCCTTCCAGATCAAAAAGAAGAGACAGTGTGAGTGTGTCTGGGATGTGCGCATCAATACAGGAAGGGAAAACAGGGCAGGCAGGAAAAACAGGGAAACAGAGAGAGGAAAGCAAAAGGAAAGAAACAGCTGTATCCGAAACTGTCGAGCTGGCTCTGTGGCCAGCACTAGGGGGTGATAAGGATTTCTGCGCCTTCATTTCCGAGAAGTGAGGGCCCTCTTGCAGCTACTTCTTTACTCCTTCTCCCCCCACCCTGGCCCCCAACTGCCCTGGCAACCCTGAGCCCACAGCCAGAAGCCCGCAGGTCTCGTCTTGTGTCCTGGCAGGAGGTCAGGCTCTCAGACCCACCAGAAGAGCTTCCCAGAAGGGTCCAACCTCTACCTAACAGACCCAAATCCCCCAACTCACAAAGTGCCTCTTTGAAGCTTTGAAGAGCTCGAAGTCTAAGGCTAGCTATGGCCTCCGGGCAGATATGAGGCTCTTGAGCGGAGCAGTTGTCCAAGATGCTGTGCTAATTTAGCAGGGACGGCAAGATCTGAGCCGGCAAACTTCATGGGACGCCCCCGCCCAAGGGGTTGGATGCCAAAGTGGTCTCTGGAAAGCCTCCCGATTCTGATCCCAGGCCCGAGCCTCACGTGGGGGGGTGGGGGCTCCCGGGAACACAGTGGCCCCATCTAGAGATGGACTCCCCCAGGGTCACACAGAATGAAGAGGCCCCTGGGGCCCAGGGGTCCAGCCCCGGCCCTGGTCCGACTGCACCCTGCTCGTTGCTCCCAGGTCATCAAAACAGACGTTGTCACCGAATGCAGCTGGCAGCACTCACCGGGGCGTGAAGCAGCGCCTTGGCATCCGTCTTGGTCATGGTGCTTCCCGCCAGGGGCAGGCGCTCTATCTTCCCCGTCTGGGCAAAGAGCAGGTGGGTCCCCGGCGGCAGGGGGATCACGTGAGTGGGAACCGCGGGTCCGGCGTGGACTGGGGGGGCCACTGTACTCAGACCTGGAGGCGGGAGATGGCAGTGAGCAAGGTCACGTGCAGCAGGAGTGTACACAAGCACGTGGGTGGGCGTGCACAGACTCCCACGCTGGGTCATGTCACCTTTCCGTCACCACAGATGGCACAGCCACCTGTGCCCATTCAATACCTGACAGCGCAAGGAGCAGAAAGACCTCAGTCCATCAAAGGGCATTTGTGATGAAGATGATGCAGGGCCTGCGTTGAACATTAAAGGTCCCCTTTACTAGAAGGCTGCTGGCTATGGGTGCCCCGCCCTGGGTGGGGGCTACAGCTATGCAGGGAAATGGCGGCAACCCTGAGGCCAAGCCCACAGGGGGCTCGCATCCCAGTGGGAGGCTGCTCGGCTTTTCATGCCCGAGGAAACCATCAGCGTGAACTCGCCCTGCTCACTCATTACACGGGAGAGGGAGAGTCTCAGAGCCCACCAGCAGGAACGAAACCCTTCTGGGCTTTCCAGAACAAACCAAGGCACTAATCCCCCCTCAGACTCAGCCTGGCCTCCTTCCTACCTGCTGACCTGGATGCCCAGCACAGCTTCTGGCTCACCTGACAAGGGAAAGCCCAGGAAGGGGACAGGCAGCCTGTGCTGCAGGGCAGGGACATGCGGTGGCTGTCGGGAAACCCGAGTCCCAGGCCCGATCCTGCCCTCACCATATGGACACACCTCCTGCTCTCTGAGTGAGTGAGCAGGACCCGATCATTGCTTAGTTTGTTTTCAGTTCTTTCTCTCGTCCATCTTCCCCCTTAACCCAGTTAGTGGCATAAACCAATCTGGTTAGCCTTTTTCTTTTTCTATTTTTTAATTCATTTTTTTAGGGCCGCACGCACAGGGGCCCAGGCTTGGGGTCAAATCAGAGCTGCAGCTGCCAGCCAGCGCCACAACCACAGCAAGGCCAGATCCGAGCCATGACCTACACTGCAGCTTGTGGCAACGTCAGATTCTTAACCTACGGAGTGAGACCAGGGATGGAACCCACATCCTCAAGGATACTAATTGGGTTTGTAACCCGCTGAGCCACAACGGGAACTCGCTGGTTGACCTTTTTAACCTCTCTGGGATCTATCCCTCCAAACTTACCACCAGCACCCCGGGCCAGACCCTGGATTAACTGTAAATACTTCAACAGCCCAGCCTCCCCACTGCTGGTGCCTCGCTTCGCCCTCTCAGTTCTTCTAAAACAAAACCCTGTCCCATCGGCACCTGCTCGAAACACATCCCAGGGTCCCCTCTGCACCCAGGATAAATCCAGGACCCCCAGGTGGGCATCCGACATCCTCACCACCATTCTGCTCCCCTCCCACAGACACAAACCCCTGGGGGGTCTCTCTCCCACCTCTCAGTCTGCTCCTGCTGCCTGGACTATCAGCCTCCTCAACCCACCTCCCCGGGGAGGCCGACTCTGGCTCTGCTCCAAACCTTGGTTCATGTAGTATCATTCTGCAAAGCCCTTCCCCGCTGGCCCAGCAGATACCAAGCCAGGGACACGGCCCTGTGCTCCCTGGCCCCCAACTCTGTCTTAGGGTTCCCTTCCCTACCTGCATCTGTTTATCTGTCCTCCAAGGTTGTGGGGCCAGCACTGTGGCTTCCCTCTGTGGCCCCCAGCCCTGGCCACAGCATCTGACACTCTGTTTCTACTGGCTGGATGTCACAATGAAGTTTGCAAGGGGCCACTTGTTACTCAGCAGCTTCTTGGCAGCTTTGGGAAACTATCTGGTAGGGGGGTCAATTTACAATTATTTGCTAAATGGAGAATGGACAGTCAAGGATTGATTGTATTAGATTTTGATAATTTGTGACATTACCTTTTTTTTTCTTTTTTGCCCTGCCTATGGCATGCAAAAATTCCCAGGCCATGGATCAAACCCGAGCGATGGAAGTGACCTGAGCCAAGGCAATAAGAATGCCAGATCCTTAACCTACCTCGGCCCCCAGGGAACTCTATGACAATTACCGTTTTCTACACCTGTAAACAAGGAAGATTTTAGAGCTGAGTACCACCAGAGAGATTATTTTGCTCAAACTCTTAGGTTGAGGCCAAGGAAGAGACAGAAGCAAGAGCCTGTCCAGAGGCAGACAGCCTGGCCAGGCCTCAGACGGGCACCCCAGCTCCCAGCTCCTTCCCGCTGTCACAGAACCAGTTGGTGGCTATTTGCTCTGAATGGCCCCAGTACCTAATGGTCCAGGCACAACTGTGAAGGAGACAAGAGTGTCAGGAGAACAGTTCCACGCTGAGGAAAAAGGTCCTGGGGAGGGGCTCTCCTGTCCCTGCAATGTCCCAGCGCAGAGCAGCTGGGAGGCAGGGCTGCCCACGGCAGGGGTTTACCTGGGGGGAGACCCCCCAGCACACACGCTCTCTCTGCCACCAGTAACAGCAGCAGATCCTGACCATTATTCACACAGAACAGGTGTGTGCAGAAAAGGAAGAGGAGGGGGTAAGAAGAGGGAGACAGAAAGTGGGGAGAGGGAGTTCCCGTCATGGCTCAGTGGTTAATGAATCCAACTAGGAGCCATGAGGTTGCGGGTTCAATCCTTGGCCTCGCTCGGTGGGTTAAGGATGTGGCATTGCCATGAGCTGTGGTTTAGGTCACAGATGCGGCTCGGATCCTGCGTTGCTGTGGCTGTGGCTAGACCGGCGGATACAACTCCGATTAGACCCCTAGCCTGGAACCTCCACATGCTACGGGTGTGGCCCTGGAAAAGACCCCCAAAAAAACAAAAAACGGAAAGCAGGGAGAGAGATGGAGCAGGGTGGGGGTGAGTCACAGGGAGACTGAGAAGGGGGCTGCAGAGGGGGGAAGGGAGGGAGGGAATGGAGCGGGTCAGGATTTAGGGCAGGCAGAAAGCACCAACTGAGCCCCCAGCAGGGATTTCTGGTCCCCGAGGCCTGACTTACAGGGGGGCCTCATCCCGGGTCTGGTCCTGGTGCCCTCCAACTCGCGGCCGTCGCGGTCCACGCACCAGCAGTAGCCAGTGCTGCCATGGCACTGGGTGGGCGCGTAGTGTCCGTGCTCGTCACACTCGGGGACAAACAGCCCCGGGGGCCGGGGCCGCTGGGAGTCGGCTGCTCCCAGGAGGTGCTCTCGTTCAAGCTGGCATCGGGTCTTCTCCACTTCTATTAGACAGATGAGCAAAAGGAGAGGCGTCAGCTCACGTCCCCGCACCCAACTCAGAACCACGGGAGCTGCCTTTTCATCACTAGCTTTGCCTTTATTAATTAAAAAAAAATTTTTTTGAGCATCATTATTCTTTAACAGATTTAATGCCTTTTTTTTTTTTTTTTTAATATAGAGCCGCACCCGCGGCATATGGAGGTTCCCAGGCTAGGGGTCTAACAGGAGCTGTAGCCGCCGGCCTACACCACAGCCACAGCAACGAGGGATCCGAGCCGTGTCTGCAACCTTCACCACAGCTCACGGCAACGCCGGATCCTTAACCCACTGAGCAAGACCAGGGATCGAACCCGCAACCTCATGGTTCTTAGTCAGATTTGTTAACCACTGAGCCACGAAGGGAACTCCTAATAGATTTAATGGTCAAGAAGAGTAGATCTATATTTTCTTTTTGTATTATAGTCGATTTACACTGTTGTGTCAGTTTCTGCTTTACAGCCAAGTGACCCAGTCATGTATATATTTGTACACATTTTTTTTCTCATATTATTTTCCATCAGGGTCTTTCCCAAGTGCTGTACAGTGGGACCTCATTGCTTATCCATCTAAATATAATAGTTTGCATCTACTAATCCCAAACTCTCAGTCCATCCCACCACCCCTGCCATGGCGACCACAAGTCTGTTCTATATGTCTGTGAGTCTGTTTCTGTTTTCTACATTTTCTTTTCCTTCCTAGGCAATTTTCTTCTCAGTTTTTAAAAATTGAGGCAAAATTGACCTAATATTAAACCAACAATTTTACAGTAAAGAATTCAGTGGCAGTCATGATGCTGAGGGACCACCACCTCTACCTAGTACCAACACATTTTCCTCCCCTTGAAAGGACTCCCCCAGACCTAAGCAGTCGTCTCCACTTTGTTCCTTGTCCCAGCCCCTGGCAGCCACCAATCTGCATCTGCCTCTCTGGATTTGCCTGTTCTACTTATTCCCCCTAAACGGAACCGCACAGTAGGTGGCCTTTTGTGTCTAGCTGCTTTCACTCAGCAGAATGCTTTCAAGGTTTATCCACACTGTAGCCATGGAACAGTATTCTGTTCCTTTTCATGGCCGAATAATATTCCATCACATGGCTGCACCACATTTTGCTTATCCATTTATCCGTTGATGGACAGCACTGACATTTAAGACATTGTAAGTTTTTCTTAAGTTTGTCCTTTTCTCATTGCCAGCTTCTTGATTACCCACGTCAAGTCCAGGACAAAGAGCTGGGAGGCCCCAGGGCACATTTACCAATATTTGTGTTTCTTTTTCATTATGGGCTAGTGTTTGGTGTGAAGTATGTCCTCCTGAGGAGTTCCCGTTGTGGCTCAGGGGGTTAAGAACCTGCCTAGTATCCATGAGGATGTGGGATCGATCCCTGGCCTCACTCAGTGGGTTAAGGATTCGGCATTGCTGTAAGCTGCAGTGTAGGTTGCAGATGTGGATGGGATCTGGCGTTGCTGTGGCTGTGGCGTATGCAGGAGCTGCAGCTCCAATTTGACCTCTGGCCTGGGAACCTCCATCTGCCGCAGGCCCTAGAAAACAAAACAAAACAAAAACCATGGCCTCTTGACTGTGAAACTCAGATCCTAAAGCAGAGAAATACTGCTCCATCTATGGGGGATTGCTGATAAGAAGCTATGGCCCGGAATAGACAACTCCCAAATACCCACGTTTGTAGCCGGCTGCACACTCGCTAGAGTCCAGCCACCACAGTGTCCAGCCAGACCAGCATCACCATCACCTCGGCAGCGCCCACCACACAAAGCGATGCTCAGACAGTGCTGAGGGCCACGCTCCAGCCGAAGGGAACTACGCCCACAGCCCCTCTCCCGCAGGCCTTCCCATGTTCGCTGTGTTACTCCCTGGCTAACCTTCCAAGAGTCAGTTCGGGCACCTGCTCCTTTCTGAAGGCCTCTCCCAGGCTGGGCCCAGCGCCTCCAGTGAGCTCCCCGGATGCTCTGGGTTCAGCCGCCCTGTGGCTCTTGTCACACAAATGCCAAGACTCGGAGGCCATTCCTCGTCTGTCTCCTTGAGTGGATTCTAGGCTCTGAGAAGGTAGCGAGTCACTGTGTCTCCTCAACCTTGACCTAGGAAGCCCTTCCTGGGCTGGAGTGAGGATGCCCAGGGGAATAACCCACAGGGCCCACCCTTCACCATCTCAAGGGATGGGAATGAGCAATCAGACAATAACAACCCAGTGAGTCAGCGTCTTGACAGAGAAGCCCAGGACACAGCAGATACACCCACGAGATCGTCTCTGCAGGACGCGGAGAGCAGCGGCACACCTGACAGCTTTTTTGATCTCCACTGGAAGACTGACCTTAAATAATCTAGGGCGGGGCTCCGCTGACTCTTCCTGCTAAGGGACAAAGAATAAATATTTTCTTTTCTTTTGGCTGCACCCACAGCATGTGGAAGTTCCTGGGCCAGGGACTGAATCTGCACCACACAGTAACCACAGCCACAGAGGTGATAATGCTGGGTCCTTAACCCACTGAGCCACTAGGGAACTCCGAGAAGATGCAAGAGTAAATATTTTCAATTTTGTGGGCCATAGGGTCTCTGTCACAACTCCTCACCTCTGTGGTTGTGGCAAGAAAGCAACCAAGCTGAATATATAAATGAATGAGTGTTCCAATAAAACATTACTAACAAAAACAAACAGTGGGCCATATTTGGTCCATGGGGATTAGCTGTCAACCCCTACTCTGGGGCTTTGCTAGTTGAGTTAGGGGTAAAATTTATTTAACTATTATAATTAACATACGACTATGTATTAATATTTATTATTATAAATATATTACAATAATAGAATATGTATTATATATTTCACAGAAATTCACATCTGCAAAATGTCTTTCATCCGCAATTCCACTACTTCTGGTCTTGTTTTGGACATGCATGTCAGCAATGCTGGTTAAGCTGTACCTTTCTTGGAGAAAAGGACCGTCCTACATTGTTGGTGGGAATGTAAATTGGTGCAGCCACTATGGAAAATGGTATGGAGGTTCCTTAAAAGACTAAAAATAGAGTTGCCATCCCACTTCTGGGCATATATCCAGGGAAAGCTATAATTCAAAAAGATACATGCACCCCTGTGTTCACAGCAGCACTATTCACAATAGCCAAGGCATGGAAACAGCCTCAATGTCCATCAACAGATGAATGGATAAAGAAGATACGGTATGTGTACACATACACACACACACGCGCACACACACACACACACAGGCATAGCACTCAGCTATAAAAAAGAATAAAATAATGTCATCTGTAGCAATGTGGATGGACCCAGAGATGATCACAGTAAGTGAAGTAAGCCAGAGAAAGACAAATACCGTATGATATCACTTATATGCGGAATCTATAAAACATGACACAAACAAACTTACCTACAAAACAGACTCGCAGACATAGAGAACAGACTTGTGGTTGCTGGGGGTTGGGGAGGTGGGGGCGTGGGGGGAGGATGGAAGGATTGGGAGTTTGGGGTTAGCAGATACAAATTTGTGTGTATAAGATGGATAAACAAGGTCCTACTGTAGAGCTCAAGGAACTATACTCAATATCCTGTGATAAACCACCAAGGAAAAGAATATGAAAATGAATATATATATATATATACATATAACTGAATCGCTTTGCTGTACAGCAGAAATTAACACAACATTGCACATCAACTCTATTTCAATAAAATACATTTAAAAAAAAGCAGCACCCCCGGGGGCTGTAGGCCAGCGACAGAAGCAGTAACTAATCCCACGGTATTTTCTGAGACGTGAGTAGAATGGGATGAGACAGTGTGCACAGCTGGCATTTTAAGTTCATCTGTGACCGTATCTGCATCAGGCCTTCACAGTGACACTCAGAGTGTGTGCTGCCAAGTGCCTTTGTCTGTGCTGCAAATTCTCACATCCGCCTGCTCCCTCGATTGGAAGCAGCGAGGCTGACAGAAAAGTATGCGTCGAACTTGGCAGGCGGAAACTGGGGCTGCTTTCTCTTTGGTCCCAGAGGTTATTAATATTAAAAAACAGAACACCAACATATTTGATGCACAAAGAGCCAAAGACACAAACAAGCCATCTGGTTGAGAATAAAAATGTTGGATGTGTTCGTTCTTGGATGGAGGGGGCGCTTGTTTAACTTCCTCACTGTCTTACATTTGCATGGGGTTTCAGAGTTTCGCTACCAGCGCTCTCCATTCACACACAGTTCACTTCATTCTCACCATCATCCTATGCAACAGGCAATGATGCTTTATTTTTGTTTATTTTTCTTTTTTTTTTTATATTTTAGGGCCGCATCTGTGGCATATGGAGGTTCCCAGGCTAGGGGTGGAATCAGAGCTGCAGCTACCAGCCTACACCACAGCCACAGCAATGCAGGATCTGAGCCGCATCTGCAACCTATACTACAGCTCACAGCAACTGGCAATGCCGGATCCTTAACCCACTGAGCGAGGCCAGGGATCGAACCTGCAACCTCACGGCTCCTAGTCAGATTCGTTTCCACCACACCACAATGGCAACTCCGCTGTAGGTTTTTTAAATCGGGATGTTTTCAGACCAGGAACCTCATGGACCCCTGAATCATGTATGCATTTGTTATAAGCATTTACTGAAACCTCCGTGAGCCTGGTGCCCTGCAGACAGTGGGGATCAGCGCCAGAGAGGAGGGTCCTGGGAGTTCGCAGGACCCCACCAGAGTCACATTGTGAGAAGCGGCCAGCAGGAGTCTGAACAGGCTGCTTGGGAGCAGAGAGGAGGGCAGGGCCACCTGGGTCCAGGGCTCGCATGACACCAAGGGCAATCAATCTGCCATGTCCACTACCTCCGGCTACGTGGTTGAGCCCAGTGGCCTGAGGGCAGGGCTGACCTGCTTCAGGCTTGAGGTTTGTAGGCTGTGTGTAGAAAAAGGATAAGAAGCCAAGATATCCAAGGCATTGGTGAGAGTGGTTGACACAAGCTCCCTGGCACTTCAGTGAAAGGACTTCGAGGAAAAAGAAGTCATGGAAGAGCTGATTTGGAAACAAGGCCCTGCGAGGCTACCAGGCAGGGAGGCAGCGGCCAGAGGGGACCCCGGGCCTCAAGACTGTAGGAGAGCTCCAGCCTCTGGGACATGGTTTTCAGGATCCTCCATACCCTGACCACACTCTAGCTGTTAAACCAGCTCTCCTCCTTATTACTCCCCAGCTCCTATTTAAACCCTACCCATCTCCCAAGGCCAAGTGCAAATCCTATTTCTCAGCTCTCCCTCGCCTCCCTGGCCCCCACCTGGATCCCCGCTTCCATCCACTAGTCACAATCACATCACTGCAGTTCCAAGTGTCCTCTTGTCCTGCGCAGTACAGCATGAGCAGACGTTACTGCTTATGTGCCCAGCACGGTGGCAGGCACAACAAGGATGCTTAAGAAATATTCAGCAACTGACCCTGGCTATGCTGCTAGTTAGCTGGGTGCCTTGGACAAGTCAGCCTCTCTAAACCCTCAGCCACTGAATGAGGTTAACTTACCGCTAGTAACACATACCAGCCAGTGATGGAGAAAACGAAGAGGTGTGGTGTCCTGGACACCAAATAAAGTGCTTTAGGCAAGAGAGTGAGGTCCACTGTACCAAGTGTTACCAAGAAAAGGGCGGGGAGGGGGGCTGAGAGCTAACAAAATGAAGGTCATTGCTGACTTTTTATGGGAGCAGTTCCAGGGCTGGGGTAATAGGGCGAAGCTGACTGCAATAATTCAACACGGAATGAGAGACTCTGAAAAGAAGGTAACAGTCTAGTTTTACAATCTAATTACAGCATAACTACCAAATCCACGGGCAACATTTACAATGAAATGTGACCAGGGGACCAAGTTGTACTGTGAACCCCCAAACACAAGCCACGAGCCCCCCACTCCCCATATCAGTATCTGTGTGGAGAAAGGAAGCAACAGGGCATGCAACAGTTCGAAGAACAACAACCCCAAAGAGCTAACAAGTACTTTGGCTAGCAATCAGTTCAATGTGGACACAGCAACTTATTCCAACCAAGGTGGAGTATAAAGCCTACAGAGGCTGGAAGAGCTAGTCCCTGCTGGGGAAAAAGTGCTGGGAATGGAATCAAAATCAAGGAGGATGGAGACGATAGGGACAAGGAAAAAGAAGTGGGGGAAGGGACAGAGCCAGGAAACCATAAAAGCGAGCTGAAAGCTTCCTAAACGCTTCACCAAAAGAACAGAAGAGGAAGCTTTACGCCATGAGAAAAAATTGTTTGACCACAAGCTTCTTTCGGAAAGTGCAAGAAAAGGAAAACACTCATAAAAATGAGCAACAGAAAAGTATGAAGGTCAAGTCCAACACAAAGTTACATTAAGGAAAAAGGACATAAAAGGATAGTCAGGAGTAGAACAACCACCCTATGGCAGCAAAAGGTTGCCCCAAAGATGCGCTGAGCCAGTCAAAGTTGCAAACTTTTTTTTTTTTTTGGCTGCTCCCGCTGTATGTAAAAGATCTCAGGTCAGGGATCGAACCCGCACCACAGCAGTGACAATGTCAGATCCTTAACCTGCTGCAACACAGGAAAATTCCCTATTTTAACTTAAGCAAAAAGACAGTAAGAAAATGATAAAAGACAGGAAAGAACCAAACGAACCAGCATTTCAAAACCTCAGAAATAAGGCAACAGAATTCAGGAAAGAAGCGGAAATTTTTTAAAAAAAAGAATCATTTCAGAAATGAAGACTCAACTAGATGGAACACAAAGAGAATAAACAGGTTCTCCTTTAAGAGAAACAGAAGGTGTGGGTGAGAAAAATGTTTAAAGGCAGAAAGAAAGGAGGTCAAATAGATTTTAAGAGATGGGAGCAAATACTAGAGATAGGCAAAGAAGATTCAATATGCAAAACAGGAGTCCCTGAAAAATAACCCCAAGCAAGGAAAGAGATCAAATACCAAAACTAGAATTCCAGAAAAATTTCCTGAAATTCTAAAAAGGATTTGAAATGCCAAGTTGAAAAAGCACACCATGTAGCTAAGGATATTGGCCCAGAACAGCCAACACCAAGCCATATTCTTGTAAAACAACTGAACTTTCGAAGGGAACTATGGAAGAGAAAGAAAAAATCCTGTGGGCATCCAGGTTAAAAAGGTTGAAATTATCTTCTGATTAGCATTTGTACTTCTGACAGCCATGCTTTATATCAGAAGACTATTGGAGATAGTCAAAGGAAGGAAACGATGCAAGGAATATTATTTCCATGAGCCCTTCCAGAGCAACCAAATAACTCGAGAAGCACTGACACTAAGGACTGGTAACAAGCAATAAATACAGTTGTTGTGATAAGACCAAATGAAGTTGAAAGGGGGATAATAGAGTAGGTATTGGTTACATGCCCAAGCAATGTAGATAAAAGCATAAAGATAGGAAGGCATGTGCAAAAAAAAAATTAATTAACCTAAGAAGTTGTATTGCTAGTATACAGTATTAGTATCATCAGACTGTTTTGTGTGTGTGGTGTGGAATAAAGTAAATAAGGACTTACAGTCTATTCTAATTCTTATCATCAAATGTGCCCTTAAGAACCAGGATTCTCAGTGCAGAAGAAAGGAGATATATATATAAAATCTAGATAAAATCAAGGGAAAAAAATCCTGTGGTCACGAATTTGAATTGCGAATATCAATATTGGAGTTCCTGTTGTGGCGCAGCGGAAACGAATCTGACTAGTAACAATGAGGCTGCAGGTTCAATACCTGGCCTTGCTCAGTGGGTTAAGGATCCGGTGTGGGTTAAGGCTGTGGTGTAGTTCTCAGATGTAGCTCAGATCCTGCATTCCTGTGGTTGTAGCTCCCATTTGACCCCTAGCCTGGGAACCTCCATATGCCACAGGTGCGGCCCTAAAAAACAAACAGAAAGAAATATCAATATGAAATCATGAATTGCTAGCTCTCTCTGAGCATTCCTAGTACTTAGATCTTGGCCCTCCGATGCCATTTCGCACTAAAAGAAACCACAGTTTCATGGAGAAATGGCCGGTTATAGTCCAGAGGCAAGAAATATACATGAATAAAAAACATCTTGTCAAGCAAGAGGGCAAAGGAAGTAATTAAAGACCACAGTTGACCCTCTGTATTTGCAAGTTCCACATCCTTGAAGCCAACCAACTATAGACGGATCAGAATATACACGGGTTATGTGCAAGTGCTACCCCATTTTATACAAGATACTTGAGCATCCATGGATTTGGGCGTCCTCAGGGGTCCTGGAACTAGTTGCCTCTGGGTACCGAGGGATGACTACACCAGGAATCATGTCAAAAGGATCAGGGGCCAACTTGAAGAGGTTTCCATGGGCCAAAGATGGGACTCTCAGCCACGATATGAATAATGATTACAACCAATTGATACTCATGAGTTTATCATGCTATTAATAAACCAACAATTAACTAACTTCACTAGCTGATAAGGAATCAACCTGTTATCTCACATATCTTGCATATATCCTGCCTTTTCTTTTTTTTTGTCTTTTTTTGTCCTTTTATGGCCACACCTGCGCCATATGGAGGTTCCCAGGCTAGGGGTCGAATGGGAGCTACAGCTGCCGGCCTACACCACAGCGACACCAACGCCAGATCCAAGCCGCGTCTGCAACCTACACCACAGCTCACGGCAACACCAGATCCCTAACCCACTGAGCGAGGCCAGGGATAGAACCCACAACCTCATGGTTCCTAGTCAGATTCGTTAACCAGTGAGCCATGACGGTAACTCCGGAAAGCATTTCTTTATGCGTATTTCAAACTAATAAATGGGGGGCACACCATGATGATAGAATTAGCCTATTACCACTCGACACTTAGGGACCTAAGGAATGAGCATCAATCCCAACTAATAAATGAGAAAGAAATGATAGAACTAGCAGTTCATCATTCACCACTCTCTGGAAATTAGCGGCTCCAGGTCATAATCATTAAAGGCTCCGAACATCACAAGGAGTGAGACAAACAAACTCTATGTGCTTCTGATGGAAGGCAAGACCGCCATCTAGGGCTTGCAAAAGGACTGAACCTGAGTCTGATCGAGCCCCTGGGCCCAGCTGCCAGTTTGCAGACAACATAGAGGACAGAGGGGCATGCTGAATTGCACCAGATCGCGGGAAACTACAGCTCAGAAGTCTTGGGTTCTTCGATAGACAAACTCCAAGGAAAAGAAAGGATAGCAGAGAGAACTATAGATAAGAAGATGACCAACTCTAAATAGTGTCTAGGAATGTACAGGTGGGATCAAACTACGGAGAATTGGGATTGGCGGTGTCTCTGGAGCACTGGGACGCAGGTTTGATCCCCGGCCCGGCACAGTGGGTTAGGGACCCAGTGTTGCTGCAGCTGCAGCACAGGCTGCAACTGCTGCTTGGATCTGCTCCCTGGCTGGAGAACTCCATATGCCTTGAGATGACCAAAGGAAAAAAACATGACAAAAACAAAAACTACAGAGAAATGCAAGGAAACGATTATTCTTGGTGGTTACTTTGGGAAAGAAAGAAGGTGAGGTGATGACGGAGACAGAGCACCTACAGGGGCTTCCGAGGCTGCTGGTAAAGGTCTACTTCTTGACCTGGCTGGTCATTACAGAGGGTGGGGTGGGGAGTCACCTTGGAATGACCCCTGAACTATCCATCTGTCCCACAGGGCTTTCTATATCTATGTTTATCTCTATGACACTGTTGGTGGGAATGTATATTGGTGCAACCACTATGGAAAAGAGTATGGAGATTCCTCAAAAAACTAAAAACAGAATTACCGTTTGACCCAGCAATCCCACTGCTGGGCACCTATCCAGAAAAAAACATCACTCAATAAGATACATGTACTCCAATGTTCATTGCAGCACTATATACAGTAGCCAAGACATGGAAGCAACCTAAATGTCCATTGACAGAGGAATGGATAAAGAAGATGTGGTACATACATACACAATGGAATATTACTCAGCCATAAAAAGGAAGGAAATAATGGCATTTGCAACAACATGGATGGACTTAGAAATTATCACGCTAAGTGAAGTTAGTGAAACACCAACATCATATGCTAGCACTTATATATGGAATCTTAAAAAAAAGGGGGGGATACAATGAACTTCTTAGCAGAGCAGATACTGACTCACAGACTTTGAAAAACTTACAGTTTCCAAAGGAGACAGGTTGGCGGGGGGGGGGGGGGGGCTGGGGGTTGAGAATGGAAATGCTGTAAACCTGGGTTGTAATGATTGTTGTACAACTATAAATGTAATAAAATTCACTCATTTAAAGTAAAATAAAATAAAAAGGTAGGAAAAAAAGAGAAAATGGGAGAAGAGGACGCAAAAGCAGCACCTCCAGAAAACCCTTATGAGGAATTATGTTTTTATAAAATGGAGGAGAAATGGGTGGCAGTGGGAGTAGGCTGGAGGGTCAAGGGAAGTTCTCATTTTGGTCTTTTATTTATTTTTTTATTTTTATTTTTTGTCTTTTTGCCTTATCTAGAGCCGCACCCGCAGCATATGGCGGTTCCCAGGCTAGGGGTCTAACAGGAGCTGTAGCTGCCGGCCTACACCACAGCCACAGCAACGCAGGATCCGAGCTGCGTCTGCAACCTACACCACAGCTCACGGCAACGCCGGATCCTTAACCCACTGAGCAAGGCCAGGGATAGAACCCACAACCTCATGGTTCCCAGTCAGATTCGTTAACCACTGAGGTACGATGAGAACTCCTCATTTTGGTCTTTTAGATGAGAAATATCTTCCCCATGGGCTGAGTGGAATTATCCAGTAGAGACAAAAGAGTAACCATGCAGGATGGGGGAGCCAACCGCAGGGATGGCGATTTCACCTCAAGCAGTAATCTGGCATATTAAATTCATGTTGATCTGAAGTACAGGATTTGTCATTTTGTTGGTATTTAATGTATAAATGCATTTGGCTTTTATAATTATAAAAGAAGTTGATACCTAGATTCATTCACAATAAAAATAATCTAAGTCAACCCTGGAGGTCTTAAAAATGTTTTTTCTTTTAAGAAAGGTTTTACTCAATTTTGAGGAAAATGGCATTAGAAAATTCTTTCCTATTAAGAGTTCAAGAAACCAGGGTCTCTCGAGAGACCCTGAACCCAGGCCACCCAGCTAAGCTCCTGAATCCCTGCCCCCCAGAGACTGTGAGATAAAAGATATTTATTGTTTGAAGCTGCTGACTCTGGGGAATAATTTTTTTTTTAATTCAAGTAGAGTTAATTTACAATGTGGTGCCAATTACTTTAGGGGATAATCTACTACACAACAAGAGGTAACTAACAGGGAAGCTTTCAAACTTTCTGACCACAGTGTATAGAAATACATTCCATTCAGCAATTCAGTAACACACACGTGTTTACACACAGACACACCACACACACCCAGTCATGTGCTAGACAAGCATGTATACAAACTACTATTTCATGAAACAATATTTATTCCTACTACATAGACTCTGTAGACTCTATTTTCCTGATTACTGTTTTCTATTTCATTCCACTCCGTTGAAAAGAAAATGGTAACTGCCCTCCACGAGCTGACTGCACAATCCATTCATGGGCTGTGAACAAACTCTGCAGAAGGACAGCAGGGAACAAACCATCATCTTCTTCGTTTTGCTTTTCACTGGTCGAAACTGCAGTAGCCATGACCTTTACCAATTCATCCCTAAAGCTAGTTTAGTGTTTTAAATTTTTTTAAACCACTAGAGTAGAGTAGGTGCCAAAAATGTCTAGTCCTTCCATTTCATTATGTTTGGCAATAAGAGTCTGATGACCTTATACTTAATTTTTTTGGCTAATATTTCACTAAGTATTTAGTCATACCAAATTTAGAAAAATGATAAAACCTTTGTGTTCATATTCCAGCCGAAAAAAAAGAAGACCCTAGAAATACAAATGCAGCCCTGTGTACCCTCCCCAATCCCAATTCCTTCTCTTCCACCACAGAAGTAACCTTTATCCCAAAGATTTTATTTCACATCCCCATGCATGCTTTTATCGTTTTATTGTATATGCGTATACATACGCAGGTTTAGTTTCATACAGGCTTATATTGCATACAAATGGGATCATACTGCATATATCTTTTCTTTTTAGGGCCACACACGCTTCATATGGAAGTTCCCAGGCTCGGGGTCAAATCAGAGCTGCAGTTGCCAGCCTATGCCACAGCCACAGCAATATGGGATCTAAGCCACGTCTGTGACCTACACCACAGCTCACAGCAATGCCGGATCTTTAACCCACTGAGCAAGGCCAGGGATTGAACATGCATCCTCATGGATGCTAGTCAGGCTCATTTCCACCGGGCCACAATGGGAACTCCCATTTTTTTAAGACTATTTTTTTGCTCAAGCTGTTGTTGAGATTTACACACTAATTTTAGTTCACCCATTTTCACTGCTATGTTTTATTCCATTGTATGAATTGTACCCAAACCTAACTGGTAGTCACTTAGATTTTTTTGCCTGTTATAAACAATACTTGTTGGACATTCTTATATATTTCCAGTGTACATTCTCTCCCGGGCATATAAATAGATGTTGGATTTCTTAAGGAAACAGTATTAAATACCTAAATAACCCTAGCAAAGAGCTCTGTTTTTACCCTGGTCCCACCTTTCTATCCCAGCCTATAGGTCTGGATTTGTTTCTGGTTTAGTCAAAGGGGCAAGGAGTCAGGTTAAAAAAACAAAAACAAAAAAGGAAACATCTGCTTGGTTTTGAACTGGAGATGCGAAGGAAGCCTAATAAAATAACGCCTCTTAGTCATTTTTAAAGGTGCTGGAATGTCTCAACTCAAATCATCATGAAACCTTTCTCTATGCCACCTGCCTATCAGAATCTGTGCATAGAGCTGTGACTTGTACCCAAAAGAATTTCAGGAACAAAAAGGCTGGCCCTTCCTGGGTTCATCTAGGCTGGCAGCCAGCAAACTTTTTCTTTTAAGGGCCAGGTAGTAAATATTTCAGGCTTTTCAGGCCTTACAGTCTCTGCTGCAACTACTGACCCCTGCCTCTGTAGAACGAAAGCAGCCACAGACTGTCCATAAACTAAGACTATGACTGTGTTCCAATAAAACTTGGTTTACAAAAATAGGCAGTGGGCCAGAAGTGATCAGTGAATCATAATTTGTCGACCCCTGTCCTTAGCAGAAGAAAACAACTGAGATCAGCAATATGTAATTATATATCAAAATGTAAACTTAACCCGATATGTTTCTGCTTTAAGATGGTCAACTATCCTAAAAACTGGTCACTCCCAGTCCTGCTAAGAGTGTGAATAAATAAATACATATACTGCTGGCAAGAGTGGAAACTGGTACATTCATATATCTCCTCAAAACGATAAAGAGCTTGAGCCACACCATGGGCCACATACTCCTCTGGATGCTGGGGACATGACAATAAAATGCATAGGCATAATGTGAGAAAAATAACACAACACACACACACACACACATATGACTGGGTCACTCTGACGTACAGCAGAAAATGACAGAACATTATAAATAAACTATAATAAATAATATTAAATGCATAGGCACACTATTGTCAAGGCACTCAAGGCTAATGAAGGAGACAGACATTTGAAGCAGTTCTTAATTGCTTAAAAAAGTGGTGAAATGGAAATTTCCACTTACCTCTTATTGAAACGTTGAGAGTGGCATAAATATATCTGGCCAATGACGGCAGCAGCCATTAAAACTAAGTAATGACACAATCAGCTAACTCCAGTTGGAGGCGTCAAATACATTCCTTTTTTTTTTTTTTTTTTTGGTCTTTTTGCCTTATCTAGGGCCGCACTCACGGCATATGGAGGTTCCCAGGCTAGGGGTCTAACAGGAGCTGTAGCCGCCGGCCTTCGCCACAGCCACAGCAACGCGGGATCCGAGCCGCATCTACAACCTACACCACAGCTCACGGCAACACCGGATCCTTTACCCACTGAACAAGGTCAGGGATCGAACCCACAACCTCATGGTTCCTAGTCAGATTTGTTAACCACTGAGCCACCACAGGAACTCCCACACATTCTTAATTCATGGCGGGATACCACGTGGTTTAGGGGGCTGGGTACACACTGGAATCCATCTGACACACCTGGGTTTGAGTCTTAGTTCTAGCACATATTACCTGTGGGACCTTGACTGTGCCTTTCTCTCTTTATGACTAAGCATCCTCCATGGAAATGGAAATAGCACTAGTCCTTCCTTTCAAGACAACATTACGAACGTAACAGACGAAAAGTTATAGGTAAAGCACCCAGCACGCAGAGGTTCTACACAAAGGGCAGTCAGTTGCACGTATTCATTCAACAGCTGGGCACCTCCCAAGTTCCCAACTCGTTCCAGGTACTGACCTAGGACTATCATTATCCTTATGATCTGACACTATCCCCTCAGGTCTCAAGTCAGCAGGCAACTTTGGAAGCTGCACAGTCCAGGTGTAAGCGGTAATAGGACACTTCTGCAGAGTCCTCAGCCTGCTTCTGCCCACAGCTGGTGGACCTTCACCTCCCCCACCCCACCCCAGCCCTTTACCCCATGACTCTTAAGAACTTGTGATGGTTCATTTTAAGTGCCAGCTTGACCGGGCCACAGGGTGCCCAGGTATTTAGTCAAACATTCTTCTGGGTATTTTGGATGAGATTAACCTTTAATTTTATAGACTGAGTAAAGCTGACAACCCACCCTTAGGTGGGTGGGCCTTACCCAATCAGTTGAAGGCCAGCTTTGCACGAAAGGTCAGCCCTTCCAGTAAGAAAGAATTCTCCCTTCCTGATGACCTATGAATGGAACATAAGCTTTTTGTTTTTGGACTTGAAGTGAAACACTAGCTCTTCCTGGATCTCCAGCTTGCAGACTGCAGATCTGGGGACTTCCCAACCTCTGTAATTGTGTAAGTTCTTTCTCATCAATATCTCTCTACATAAATAAGGTCGCTGATGCGGCTCAGATCTAGCATTGCTGTGGTTGTGGCATAGGCTGGCAGCTACAGCTCTGATTAGACCCCTAGCCTGGGAACCTCCATATGCCACAGGTGCAGCCCCCAAAAGACAAAAGACCAAAAAAAAAAATCTCTCTACATAAATACAAATCTCTCTCTTTGTTTACACACACACATACACACACACACACACACACAAACACACGTTGATTAGTTCTCTTTCTCTGGAGAACTCTGACTAATACAGATCGGTTTTTACCCTGTACTTCTTGCTCAAGTCACAGATATGACTGGACTCCAGGCTGCCAGTGCAGTTACAGTCCGGGTATGGCACCCCCTGGAGTTGTGCAGAATACAACCTGCATTCCGCTGAACTGCAGTTGTGCTCGGATCACCCACCTCAACTCTCCATGGAGCCTCCCTCTTCCCCCTTCCCATCCCCTCCCCCAGGGCCACATACTCAGTACTCATGGCAAGGCAAGGACCTACCAACACCAATCATTCCCGACACCTTACCTCCAGGCACGCAGTGGAAGCCATCTCCCTGATACCCAGGTTTGCACTGGCACATGAAGGAGCCTGGAGTGTTGTAGCAGAAGGCATCAGGGTGACATCGGCTGGGCTGGCATTCATCCACATCTGCAAAACAGCCACCAAGCCCAGGACAGTGAGCTTTCTTCTGGAGTTCCTCGTTTACACAATAATGTAAGCCACTTGTTCAACTTTGAGGGGCCCTGTTTCTGATCTGGGAACAGTGCTTTAGAACTTACTAGACATTAATTATCAAAACGCTAACACTTTGGAGTTCCCGTCGTGGCTCGGTGGTTAACGAATCCGACTAGGAACGATGAGGTTGCGGGTTCGATCCCTGGCCTTGCTCAAGGGGTTAAGGATCTGGCGTTGCCGTGAGCTGTACTGTAGGTTGCAGATGCGGCTCGGATCCTGCATTGCTGTGGCTGTGGTGAAGGCCGGCTGTGGTGAAGCTCCTATTAGACCCCTAGCCTAGGAACCTCCATATGCTGCGGTGCGGCCCTAGATAAGGCAAAAAGACAAAAAAAAACACTAACACTGATTTCTACAGAGCACATTTTCAAACGTGTTTCACTTCGGTGGTAACATTTTCATGCAAAATCAAGCCTGCAAAGGGAAAAATGGGTGGACTTTGTGCATTCTAAAATGACCCTTCACATCATGACCGAGAGCTTCAAAAATGTCTGTGAGCCTGGAGACAGATTATTAACTGCTTGACAGCAAATTCTCAGAGATGAGAAAATTCACATTTAGTTAACAAAGAAAAAATATTTAAGAAATTACAATCTCAGGAAACCTTGGGCTTTCCAGAAATACTCTATAGTATAATGTTAAGTAATTTTGCAAAATAAGAAACCGGGGAATTGTGTTCAGAAGTTACCTTACTTAAAATTATCTTTAAGAGCATCCTGGCCGCCAATGATGAACTGATCTTAGGTCTGAGAGAATTTTGTGGAGTTATTTATCTGCCTCTGCGGTCATTTATTCAATAAGGGAACTTCCCTATTTTTGAAGGGCAAGGTTAGATCAGGCCAGGTGAATGACTATATATCATTAAATAAAAGGCTGGACTTCACGCTCCACTGTAAAAGGATTGTCTCTCTTTCCACCAAACAAACCACCTCCTCAGTCCCTGGCATACAAAAGGTGTCTAATTATAGCCTGAATGAGCAAGTCACATGAAACAAAATAATTCGGGGAGGGCAAGGGTCTTGCCCAAGGAGAACCGCCCCCCCCCCCCCGAGACAACGCATAATTCAAACCATCAGAGATACAAAATGCAACTCAACAGAATTCAGAGAACAATTCTCTTAAATTCGGGCATGAGTCAATAATTAGCAAATGGTATGTGCCAGCCAGGGAATTTTTTCAGGCAACACAGAAAGTCAGAGCAACCACGCACCTTGGCAGGCTCGGCCATCCCCGGAGAAGCCCGGCAGGCAGGAACAGGTGTACGAGGCCCCTCCCAGGTAGATGCACTGGGCCCGCTCGGGGATGTCACAGTCATGGAGGCCGGTCTCACAGTAGTTGATGGGGCGCTGGTCCACAACAGCTTCCAACAAGGAGTTGACATACAGTGTTTGAGAGAATCCACTGAGCGGTCTACGGCCCTTCCAAGCCCCCTCCACACGGCCCACCTAGCCCCCAGAGCTCCACCGTTTAGCTTCAGACGCCCCCTGCTCCCCAGCTCTCCTCCTGGATCCCACCACGGTGGGTCATCCAGCCTGGCTTTCGACCTCAGCTTCACCCCAGGGTTCTGTCTCAGGCCACTCTCCACACCAGGTCCCGTCACCCAGCTTTCCCTCCACCTGGATGTGGAGGCGGAGCATGGCAGGTGGACACGCTTCCTGGTGCAACTCGGTCGAACATCTGGAGCTGAGGTCTGACACTCCCACATGGTGTCTCTGACCTTGGCCCACCGGGCAGGTGGACCTTTCATTACAAACGCCAAAGTCAAAGTCACCTGTTTCCCACCAAGAAAGGAGAAATGAACTTTCCCAGGGAAGTGAGACGGGGGTGACAGAATGACTGTGGGCTTCTGGGTGGACAGACCTGGGTTTCTATCATGCACACACAAGCCCACCATGCAGTAAATTGTGTAAGTTCTCGGAACCTCACGTTCTTCCTCTGTACAATGGCCATGACTTCCAGCGTGCAAAGCACGGGGAGGCCCCGAAGATGGGACTATTACCTTCTAAGTGTCCCGATGACAGGACTCATCAAATGAGGGCTCAGGACCTAGGCCTGGGGCACAGAGACTAGACAATCATACCCCGCCTTGGGCTGTTACCTCAAGATGAAAGTCAAGGGCAGAGGTCTAGGGGGTGATTTCCAATGGCTGGTTCAGATACTCTGGGGTTCGTAAGGCACCGTTTAGCTTCTGGTTTTAAAACCGTAAGGCCCAGGTCGGAGCCCCGGGCCTTGCAACGTGAGAACATAACCTGTCCTTCCCTCCAAGGAGGCCTTCAGTGCTGGACCGGCCTGGATACAGGAGGACGCCTCATCTTTCTCCTCAGTGAACCTTCCCCCAAGATGAATGCTAGTGCATCCTGCCTCCGGTGCTTTGGAGAGAGAGAGAGCTCGAAACACTGCCGGGGACAGGCAAAGAGGAGGACACTTTTCACAGGTCTGTGACCATGACAGGCTGGCAAAGCCCCATAATGGCAGGTGGCCAAGGGGTTACCGGATTTTAAGCTGTTACAAGCCGTCTGGATTTCTGTCTGGAAAATAGTGACCTAGGTTACACTAACCAGTCCAAGGACACACTCTGCCTTTCCTCGCTTCCCATCATTTCTCTTTTTTTTTTTTTTTAACAGCTGCACCCATGGCACATGGAAGTTTCCAGGCTAGGGGTCAAATCAGAACTGCAGCTGCCAGCCTACACCACAGCCACAGCAAAGCCAGATCCGAGCAGCATCTGGACCTACACCACAGCTCACAGCAACGTCAGTTCCTTAACCCACTGAGCAAGGCCAGGGTTCAAACCTGCATCCTCATGGATAATGGTCAGGTTCTTAACCCCTTAACCTGCTGAGCCACGACGGGAACGCCCCCATCATTCCTAACATTCTTTTTTTCTCCAGAGTTCTCCTTTCCCCAACCCCTTCGGCTCGAAAAGTATAAAAGGGACACTTTCTGAGAACTGGGACAAAAGTAGAAAAGGAATACTCCAACAAAACAACCAGGAAAGGAGCCTCACTCCTGCTGCATCAAATAATTATGTCACTTACAGTGCACAAGTGGTCACTGGACGCAACTGTACACATTGTGTTTGCTCCAGCCTCATCTGGCCCTGCTCTTGTTAACCGGGGAGGACTTTGCCGCAGCCTGGGTGGCTCCTCATGTCCCTGCCTCACTGTCACCTGCACCGGGGCTTCTAGAACTCCCTCGTCCTTCATAGAAAAATGCAGTTCATAATTTAATTAATTTATTTTATTTTCAGGGCGGCACATGGAGGTTCCCAGGCTAGGGGTTGAATGGGAGCTGTAGCTGCTGGCCTACAGCACAGCCACAGCAACACCAGATCTGAGCCACTTCTGCGACCTACACCACAGCTCACGGCAACGCCATTTCCTTTAACCCACTGAGCGAGGCCAGGGATCGAACCTGTGTCCTCATGGATGCTAGTCATATTTGTTTCCACTGAGCCACGAAGGGAACTCCAATAGTTGGGTTCTTAGCCCACTGAGCCACAAGAGGAACTCCTACAATTTAATTTTTTCAATCACGCTTGCCTTTTATGTAAGACTATTTTTCAAGCCAGAGCCACTTTCTCCTTAAGGAAGACTTTAAAACTTTACAACTCTAAGCAATTTCGTTCTATCTTTATAGTTTTTGAAGAATCCAAAGCACTTTTTTTTTTTTTTTTTAGCAAATGTTCCACATCAATTAGAAGGAACAAAGCTCTGAATGGCGGATGCACTCTTCCTAGCCCTGCAGGTTCTTAATCATCACGCAAGCAGGGTTTCTAGACGGTCTTACCAACCACGCTCACTCAAAGGGGAGTGATTTTAAGACCAGGACAGTCACAGGCCCATCACTACAAAAGAGAAGCTGCGCCAACAACCTAAAGGAGAACTTTTTACTAATTTACACAAGGGGACCCCCAGCATGCCTAGCTGTGCTCCCCACAAAGGCTCCTAACCCTGCAGGGTGACAATTTCCTGCAACTCTCACCCTGCCTGTCAACTAACGGGGCAGTTGTGTGTGTGTGAGCGCACCTGCACAGGGTGGTAGGAATTGGAAGGTTTTGGAAAAGAGGGAAAATTGGGCTTAAAATGGGAATTAAAAATTACAATCCCATGGTAAGCTAGGGTTTTACTTTTCTAGCTCCTCCATTTCCAAAGAGAACCCTGGTAAAGGGCTGTGCCTTGACCTGGGATGAGCAGAGCAGAGGGACAGTGGCCCCCTGAGAGACACCTGCAGGCAGGCTGTGGCCAGGAAATGAGGCAGCAGAGATGTGAGGAGATACCGAGAGGCAAGGACAAGCCAGGGAAAGAAGCCCGTGTCACAAGAAGAGAAAAGGGTTGGGAATGAACAGCTCTTTGAAAAGTGGATTCAGGAGTTCCGGTAGTGGCACAGCGGTTAACGAATCTGACTAGGAACTATGAGGTTGCGGGTTCCATCCCTGGCCTTGTTCAGTGGGTCAAGGATCCGGCGTTGCCGTGAGCTGTGGTGTAGGTCGCAGACACGGCTCGGATCCTGCGTTGCTGTGGCTGTGGTAAACCGGCGGCTACAGTCCCGATTCGACCCCTAGCCTGGGAACCTCCATATGCCGTGGATGCGACCCTGAAAACCAAAAAAAAAAAAAAAAGAAAAAAAAAGTGAAGAGGATTCAGGAGTTCCCATTGTGGCACAGCAGAAACAAACCTGACTAGTACCAATGAGGACGCGGGTTTGATCCCTGGGCTCGCTCAGTGGGCTAAGGATCAGCGTTGCCATGAGCTGTGCTGTAGGTCTCAGATGCGGCTCGGATCCTGAGTCGCTGTGGCTGTGGTGTAGACTGATAGCTACAGCTCCAATTCGCCCCCTAGCCTGGGAACTTCCATATGCCGGGGGTGCAGCCCTAAAAAGAAAACAAATAGTAATAAATTTTTTTTTTAATTTTTTAAAATCTCTGTAAAAAGAAAAAAATGCAAAATAAAACCTCATGAAAAGAGAGTCAGCTCTGGCCTCGCACACACCCTGCCTGAGCCCTGGGCCCTCACAGAACCATCCCTGCTCTGACCTGGACAGACCCCTTTCCCAACCCGGGCTTCCAACCAGGGATAACCGTTTTCACAAGGAGGTCTGGGAGGGTGAAACTGACCGCTAAATTAGCCAGTGATGAGCCAGAATCTTTATCTGGTTTTACCAGTAAGCCAGTCTCCAGGCGGTGAGTCTCAGAGGAGCCAGTCACAAGGGGCAACAAGCCAAGTGGGATGGAAGTGCAGGGGGCTACCAGCAGCGGGACAATCGGGAAATACTGACACCAGGTCTTGATGGAACTTGATGATCTTGGGGTGGTTTTCACACTTGTTTCTGAGCAATAGGATCCATTATTCACACAAAATCGTACTCAGATTTTGACCTATAGAAAAACGGAAGAGTCCTCCACGGCTTCCTCATAGCCCTAAAGGCAGATGCTGAAGCCTCTGCCAAGGCTCCACGGGGCACAGAAAACCCACATCGCAGCCCAGTCACCTCACTTTACAGGCGAGCAACTGAGACTACAGGTCTTCCTAAAAATCAAATGCCTGGGGACTTCCTATCATGGCTCAGTGGTAACAAACCCAACTAAAATCCATGAGGACGCAAGTTCGATCCCTGGTCTTGCCCAGTGGGTTAAGGATCCGACGTGGCCATGAATTGTGGTGTAGGTCACAGTCTCGGCTCGGATCTGGTGTTGCTGTGGCTGTGGCATAGGCCGGCAGCTGTGGCTCTGATTCAGTCCTAGCTTGAGAACTTCCACATGCTGCAGGTGTGGCCCTAAAAAGCAAAAAAGAAAAAAATAAACCAAATGCCTGGGCGCAGATGTTTGCACAGCACCTGTCTTGCACCCTGCTCCACCCATTCAATTAACATGGTGGCTGGAGACAGGAGCCCAGGACATCATGCACATCTGGGCTTCTCCCGTCACCACGCAAGGGGGAAGGGATCCGCAGCACCCAGGTCTAAGCCGGACTGTAACGTCGGTGGTGCTGCCATGAAAAACAGACTTTGAATCTCCATCTCAAAAAGCAGAGAAGGGGAGTTCCCGTCGTGGCTCAGTGGTTAACAAATCCGACTAGGAACCATGAGGTTGCGGGTTCGATCCCTGGCCTTGCTCAGTGGGTTAAGGATCCGGCGTTGTGGTGAGCTGTGGTGTAGGTCGCAGACGCGGCTCAGATCTGGCATTGCTGTGGCTGTGGTGTAGGCTGGCGGCTACAGCTCCTGTTAGACCCCTAGCCTGGGAACCTCCATATGCCACGAGTGCGGCCCTAGAAAAGGCAAACAGACAACAACAACAACAACAATAATAATAATAAAAGCAGAGAAGGAACTCAGGCTAAATTCACAGAAATCATTCTCCATTTGGGGAAAAAAAAGATAGAAGTAACTTGAGCAGAGCTGAAATCTCAGCTCTGTGCAAAGGGGACTGACGTCTCAAGTTCACAGATGTTTGGGTCATACTCCAAATATGAGAACGGCCTGTTCCCTCCCGCCCTGGAGACACCACCTCACCCCAGGGGCCTTGGGGCCTCATCTGAGTTTCAAGGCGGAGCAAAGAGAAAGCATGCTAGGGTTTGGTAAACAGCAAGAAGGGGGCAAGGAAATGGTTCACTCAGGCAGTAAAAGAGGAATCTGTCTTCAGTTGGGAACAAAGGTTGAAAAAGTGGGACAGTTCAAACAATCCGGCCTACCATCCTCATCAACCTAAAAGCATAATTAGCTTAATTAATAGCCTTCACTTCTTCTAGGCTGAGAAGCTCCTAGAGTACCTGTGGCTTATAAAAGTGAAATCTATAAATAGATGGGCCCCCAAAGGGAATTTCAGATGCAAATCAGGCAGAATTCAATCTAAGGCACAAGGGCCGAGAAGGTGTTCCCTCTACGTGGATCCCAAGGTCACTAATTATAAGGAGAAACAAGTCTAATTGTTTTAATAGCTTTTTTAATAGTTTAAAAAGAACTAAAAGGAGTCTTCTAAGAAGGAAAAGGTGTTACTAGTGCAGATAATAACACGGTCCACGGGGCTCTCGAGGAAGTCAGAGGGAAGGAATGACGTCTGATTCACCCTTGTCAACTGCCCTCCCCAACAGCAGGGCCAGGAACCTTCCATCTCAGCAAGGATAAACACCGGGGGCAACACCACTCAGACACGTGCTGACATCTGCCATATGGATACTCAAAAGTCACCTACAGGAGTTCCCACTGTGGCTCAGCAGTAGTGAACCTGACTAGAATCCATGAGGATGAGGGTTCAATCCCTGGCCTCACTCTGGGTTAAGCATCTGGCGTTGCCATGAGCTGTGCTGTAGGTCACAAATGCAGCTCGGATCCCGCCTTGCTGTGGCTGCAGTGTAGGCCGGCGGCTGCAGCTCCAATTCGACTCCCAGCCTGGGAACTTCTATATGCTGCGGGTTCGGCCCCAAAAAGACAAAAAGAAAAGTCACCTACGGTACTTACCCACACATGTTCCCTCCTCTGAAAACCGGTAACCCTCTAGACACTCGCAGCGGAAGGTCCCTGGGTGGTTATTGCAGACAGCGTGGCTCCCACACACCGCGGGCTGTTCTGAACACTCGTCGATATCTGCAGCAAAGTTGTTTTTAAAAAATACAGACTTAAAACAACCCTGTTCAAACATCATTAAATATTAATACAATAGAAAGCACTTGGCCTGCAAATGTATCTTTTTTTTTCTTTTTTCTTTAGGGCCACAAGTGCAGCATATGTAAGTTCCCAGGCTAGGTGTCAAACTGGAGCTACAGCTGCCGGCCTATATCCCAGCCATGGCAACACCAGATCTGGGCCACGTCTGCGACCTACACCAGAGCTCAGGGCAACACTGATGGAGGCCAGGGATCAAACCCTCATACTCCCGGACACTATGCCAGGTTCTTAACCCGCCGAGCCACAATGAGAACCTCTATTTTTTAATTTTTTGGCTGTGCCTGCAGCATGCAAAAATTCCCGGGCCAGGCATTGAACCCTCACCACAGCAGCTACCAGAGCCACTGGAGTGACAACGCCAGATCCTTAACCTGCTGAGCCAACAGGGGACTCCTCTGTGCATAATTTTAGGGAATGATCCCAGGACCTTCCTCCTAAGTAAATATGGGCTTCCTTCCCCTCGCTCTCCTGGGGTTGGTAGCTGAGCCTGGGGCCCCCTAACATCAACTGGGCAAATACGCATTAGGAAGATATGCAGACAAGTGTCCACACTCTGAAAAAGGTCCCTAAACTAAAGAGCATAATTCAATACCCTACTGTTCAAAAAATTTCCTTTCTCTAATGACAGGGACAGAGCAAAGAACATTTTGTTGAAAGCCTAATTGTGAATTTTGGAACACAATCTAGAACTTAATGCACTAAAAGGAAAACCATGTACTTGTAAGACAATAAGTGATGTCCTCCCAAGCGACAGTATTGTAGCCGCTACATGAGATACTTGAAAAAAAAAAAACTGGAGCTGGACATGGCTGGGGTTCAAATCCCGCCTCCTTGGGAGTTCCCATCATGGCTCAGCGGTTAACGAACCCGACTAGGATCCATGAGGACTCGGGTTCTATCCCTGGCCTTGCTCAGTGGGTTAAGGGATCCAGCGTTGCCGTGAGCTGTGGTGTAGGTTGCAGACACAGCTCAGATCTGGAGTTGCTGTGGCTGTGGCATAGGCCAGTGGCTACAGCTTCGATTGGACCCTTGGCCTGGGAACCCTCCATATGCAGTGGCCCTAAAAAGAAAAAAAAAAGGCAAATCCTGCCTCTTTGGTTACCAGCTTATGTGGTCTTGGGCAAGCTGCCTACCTGCTCAGCCTCAGTTTCCCTGTTGGCAAGTAAACATACTACTACCATTCACCATTCACCTTGAGGGGTTCTTCTGAAGATGACAGAAAATGGATGTAAGCCAGAAGGATATAAACCTAGCATGCTCAAGAAATGTAACTATTGGAGTTTCCTGGTGGCTCAGCGGGTTAGGCATCCAGTGTTGTCACTGTTGTGGCACAGGTTTGATCCCTGGCCCAGGAACTGTCATATGCTGAGGGCACAGCCAAAAAAATGTAGCTATCATTACCATTTTTAGGGACTCATCCTACACCAGGGATAGGGGATGGATCTGGCCGATTCTAGAACATGGTCTGCAGGTGGCCACTGGCACTGGGGACCAGTCTGTGGCTAACACCACAGTAAGGCTGGTTGCCCCAGATGAGAAATCAGGCTCCCCTGTTATTTCCTTGGTTACCTGTCCCCTGATAGAGTGAAATAAATACAGTCACACCAACTCCTTCTGTGCCAACCTCAATCTCAGAACGCAGCTACTTCTGGCATTTTTTCTTTTTTTATGGCCACACCTACTGTATATGGAAGTTTCTAAGCCAGAGGCTGAATCGGAGCTGCAGCCGCCAAACTTCACCATAGCCACGGCAACACCGGATCTGCGGCTGGTGGCAATGCTGGATCCTTAACCCACTGAGCAAGGTCAGGGATCAAACCCGCATCCTCACAGACACTATGTCAGGTTCTTAACCCACTGAGTCACAATGGGAACTCCACTTCTGGCATTTTCAGAGGTGTATGTGAGCAAGATTTCATAACATATGAGACCACACAGCTCCCCTCCCCCTCTCAACGTCTTAGTGGGAATCTCTCTCAAGCCTCCACCTCCGCTGGCCAGGCTAGCCGGCCTCTTCATTGCTAAGGCAAAAGCCTTGCTGGCTTATTGGACAACATTGCACAAGACTAGCATTTCTGCCACATCAGCCCCTGGTTTGACCTATACACAGACCAAACCCCAAACCAAAGAGCATTCAGCTTTTTGAAACTCTAATGCAATGCATGTTCCTGTGACGCATTTAAGATACAAGATCTCAGACCAGAGGACGCCTCCAGGCACAGCTGGAAGGTTCCAGAACAAAGCCCCTCCCAAGGCAGGCTCTTAACAGCTGGAGGTGAGACGGGGGTGGAGGGATGTTCAGCTTTGTGTGACTTTTCCAGCTCCATCCACCAGCCGCTGCTCCAACTACATGGGAGGAAAGGATCATTGCAGGCTCGCTGTCTTTGCACCACAGCCCTCAGAGGACACTCTGAGCACAGATGCCTGGACACGCTGTGCAGACTGCAGGGCTCCCCTGCTTTGACTCAGCTGCCAAAGCACAACGGCACAGAGCAGCAGTTTTCAATCAAAGGGACAGAGCACAATCACCAGGGGGAAATTTTCCAAGCTTCATTCCCCGCTCCCAGGGAGGTTTATGGAAAGGGAAACTGTGTGTTTCAAGAAAGCTCCTTTGGTGATGGAAAGATGCTTAACCTGCACACCCTTGGCTGAAGAAGGGCTGGCAAACAGGATCTGGGGGCCCATGGGATGAGGGAGGGGATGGTCCCCTGGCACCACCCCCACCTCCATGCAGGTCTACATGCATAATACGAACAGGGTGACACCATTTTTTTTTTCTTTCTTTTTTTTTTTTTTGCTTTTTGGCTGCACCTGTAGCAATATGGAAGTTTCCAAGACCAGGGATCGAATCAGAGCCACAGCTGTGACCTATGCCACAACTGCAGCAACACCGGATCCTTGACCCACTATGCCAGGCTGGGGACAGAACCTGAACCCAGTTTGAGCAGCAAACTGAGCTGCCATGGAGACAACATCCAATCCTTAACCTGCTGTGTCACAGTGGGAACTCCATGACAACTTTTCTTTAAAGCAAAATCCTAGTGAATGCCCCACAAATATTTCACGGTTCTCAGAGTTCAGAAAATCTTCCTAATATCTAATTTAAACCCTCCTTTCTGTAAATGGAGGCTAGGACTTGAATCCATTCTTTAGCAGCAAGAGTGAATTCATTTGTGATTAACTTTCTCACACAATATCATAATACCTGCTTGAAGATTCTCGTTCGTATTATTCAATAGTTGCTTAACTTCTCCAGGATTTCCTTTCACATAAATCATTCTCTAACCCAACAAGAAAATCCTGGCTTATTCTTACACTTTACTGCTTCCTTTTTTTGACTTTTTTTCAGACTGGCTACTTTTTACCTATTTTCAACAACTCTAGGTTTCTCCAATTCATCCTTTTTATAAGCGCCAGGCTCTTGGAGGAGAAGGATCTCGTGACAGATTTGTTAAATGCCTCGTGTATGTATGCAAAATTACTCAAGGAGAGATTGTCAAACACTCTCTCTTACAGGCTGCTGATACGGAAGCCATTCTGCCAGCTGTGATTCCACTGGAAATCTCCCAAAGAACCTGGGAGGGTCACTCCAGAGTGTCTAACCAACACCAGCCTTGTTTCGGATGTCCTCTATCATTACATCAATGTACACGCACTGAATGTCCAAGGCTCACCTCATTCTTTTCCGAGGCACTTTCCTAAGTCACAATAATATGTGAAGTGATCTGCTTAATGCAATTTCCTATCAACAGCTGCGTGTCGCGACGCATTAACACAACGAGGCTTATTTTGTTGACCCAGCACAAAGAGCAGCCTGCCTGGGAAAATACCCACATTCCGCAGTGCAAATCTGCCAGGGCAAGGACTAACCCCCGGACAAAAGTGCGTGTGCACGGACACCTGTCTTCCTGGGTGAGGCCATCCGAGGGTTTTCCACCACAGCCGCAGGGGACATCCATGAAGCATGCCTGCCTGTGCCTTGTGCAGTGAAGCAAGCACTCCCACAGGCTAAGTTATCAGCAAGCTGGCTGAACATCTGTACAAGCCGTTCCTGGAAGCCCAGTCCCTGCTCATCATTATTTCCAATGTTCCAATGAGCACCTGACAGACATTTCACCCTGAAGCCAATGCAGCAGTACCCCGGGAGCAGGCAGGATCTGCTAAACCTTCGCGTTGAATCGGCACACTAAAGCTGCCCTTAATCCAGGCCCGAGGCATCATCCCCAAATTCCAAGGCTGCTGGGCTCCCCAGATCTCTACCCCTCCGCCCCTGTCGTTAAAGGGGGCTGCTCATGATGCTGGCCAAACACACGTGTGCACACCCCCACTTTACCAAGGGAAGCTGACTTCTATCTAGCATTCCTGACATTCCCTGGCTGGACCTCTCTTACAGATTTAGCAACAATTAGCCCCGGCTGAAGCGGTTTGACAGTCTTACATTAGTGGCCTCAGCCTGGAGACTCTTCACTGAGACAGGAGTCAACTAACTGCACTTTGGCAGTGGCTTAAAGTTTAGCAACAAACATAGATATCAAGCTGTCTCTATGAAAGTATTTACAATGAAATGAAGAGTCATGAAACAAGTGCAATGAAGACAGCAGAAAAGATTGTAAATCAACTATACTTCAATAGAAATTTTAAAAAGGAAAAGAGAATTCCTGTTGTGGCTCAGCGGGAACAAATCTGACTAGGATCCATGTGGATGCAGGTTCGATCCCTGGCCTGGCTCAGTGGGTTAAGGATCTGGCATTGCTGTAAGCTGTGGTGTATGTCGTAGATGTGGCTCGGATTTGGCGTTGCTGCGGCTGTGGTGTAGACTGGCAGCTGCAGCTCCGACTCAGCCCCTAGCCTGGGAACCTCCATATGCAGCAGGTGTGGCCCTAAAAAGACAAAAAAAAAAAAAAAGGTGTTATATATATGCTTGATCAGAGACTCAAGTTTCATCATTCAAGGGCCCTGGCTTAATCTTCTCATCTGTGAAAACAGGAATGAAGCTCCCACACTGAGCACGGCCGCTATCAGGAAAACAAAACAAGTGCTGGCAAGGATGTAGAGACACTGAAGCCCTTGTGCACTGGTGGTGGGGACATAAAATGGTGCAGCTGCTGTGGAAAACAGGATGACGGTTCCTGAAAAAGTCAAATACAAAATGATGGGATCCAGCAATTCCACTTCTGGGTAAATCCCCAAAGGAGTTGAAAGCGGGGTCTCAGACAGACATTGGTAGCCATGCTCACAGCAGCCTCACTCACAGTAGCCAAAGAATTGAAGCAACTCAAGTGTGCATAGACAGATGAACGGATTAAGAAAAAACGTAGTGTGTATATACAACGGAGTCTTTCTCAGCCTTAGAGAGGCAGGAAATTTTGACACAGGCTACAACGTGGATAAACCTTGAGGACACGATGCTAAGGGAACTAAGTGAGCCACAAAAGGACAAGTACTGGGTGATTCCACTTATGTGAGGTCCCCAGAGTCATCAAATTCAGAGAAAGTAGAATAGTGGTTGCTAGGGGCTAGGGGAGGGGAGGGGAATGGGAAGTTGTTATTTAATGGGAATAGGGTTTCAGTTTTGCAAATGAAAGGAGATCTGGAGATGGCTGGTGGTGATCACGGTGGCAAAATGATGTGTATACTTAGAAATGGTGAGAATGGTCAGTTCTATATTATGTGCATTTTACTACAATTAAAAGTCATTTTTAGCGGAGTTCCCAGCATGGCTCAGCGGAAATGAATCCTACTGGTATCCACGAGGATACCGATTCAGTCCCCGGTCTCGCTCAGTGAGTTGGGGATCCAGAGTTGCCATGAGTTGTGGGGTAGGTCACAGACACAGCTTGGATCCTGCATTGTTATGACTGTGGCGTAGGCCGGCAGCTGTAGCTCTGATTGGAACCCTAGCCTGGGAATCTCCATATGCCACAGGTGCTGCCCTTAAAAAAAAAAAAAGCAATAATTTTTAGGAGTTCCCGTTGGGGCTCAGTGGGTTAAGGGCCCAACATTTTCTCCAAGAGGATTCAGGTTTGATCCCTGGCCTCACTCAATGGGTTAAGGATCCAGCGTTGCCTCAAGCTGCCGCCTAGGTCATAGATGCAGCTCAGATCTAGTGTTGCTGTGCTGTGGCAGAGGCCTCAGCTACAGCTCCAGTTTGACCCCTGGCCCAGGGAACTTCCATATGCCATAGGTGCAGGCACAAAAAGAAAAAAAGAATTTTTAGGAGTTCCCTGTGGCCTAGCAAATTAAGGATCTGGTGTTGTTACTGCTGTGGTGCTGGTTCGGTCCTCGGCCCGGAAACTTCCACATGCCACTGGCATGGCCAAAAAAAATTTTTTTTCAATTTTTAAATGAAAATAAAAATATTATTTATTTTAAAACATGTTTTAATGAATTATTTTAACTTTTTAAAATTTTTTATTATAATTGATTTACAATGTTCTGTCAATTTCTGCTATACAGTAGTGATATATGTATATATATATCATATATGTGTGTGTGTATATATCTATATGTATATATATCACTTATACATATATACATCTATAAATATATATACATATATACACGTATATATACATATACACGTATATACATATATATACATATATACATATTCATACACATATATACATATACACACATATATACACATACATATGCATATATACATACACATATATACATATACATATACATACATACATATATACATATACATATACATTCTTTTTCTCAAATTATCCTCCATCACAACATCACATGTTCCATCACAAGTGATTAGATATAGCTCCTGGTGCCACACAGCAGGATCTCGTTACCTATCCACTCCGAATGCAATAGTTTGCATCTACTAACCCCAAACTCCCAGTCCAATCCACTCCCTCTCCCTCACCCTTGGCAACTACAAGTCTGTCTTCCATGTCCATGAGTTTGTTTCTTTTCTGCAGATAGGTTCATCTGTGCCATATATTAAATTCCAGATATAAGTGATATCATATGGTATTTGTCTTTCTCTGTCTGACTTATTTCACTTAGTATGAGAGTCTCTAGTTCCATCCATGTTGCTACAAATGGCATTATTTTGGCTGAGAAGTATTCCATCATGTAATGTACCAGATCTTTTTTTTTTTTTTTTTTGCTTTTTAGGGCCACACCTGTGGCATATGGAGGTTCCCAGGCTAGGGGTTCAATTGGAGCTACAGCTGCTAGCCTATGCCATAGCCACAGCAATGCCAGATCCAAGCTACATTTGTGACGTACACCACAGCTCATGCAAAACCGGATCCTTAACCCACTGAGAGAAGCTAGGGATTGAGCCTGCAACCCCATGCTTCCTAGTCAGATTCGTTTCCGCTGTGCCACAATGGGAACTCCCAAATGTACCAGATCTTCTTAATCCATTCATCTGTAGATGGGCATTGAGGTTATTTCCGTGTCTTGGCTATTGTGAACAGTGCTGCAAGGAACACAGGGGTGCACATATCTTTTTGAATGAAAGATTTGTCTGGATATATGCCCAGGGCTGGGATTGCTGGATCATACGATAGTTATATATTTAGTTTTCTGAGTTACCTCCATACTGTTTTCCATGGCAGTTGTACCAGTTTACATTCCCACCAACAGTGTAAGAGGGTTCCCTTCTCTCCACACCCTCTCCAGCATTTGCCATTTGTAGAATTACTAATGATGGCCATTCTGACTGGTGAGAAGTGGTACCTCATTGTAGTTTTGATTTGCATTTCTCTAATAATTAGTGATGTTGAACATTTTTTCATGTGCCTGTTGGCCATCCATATGTCTTCTTTGGAAAAACGTCTGTTCAGGTCTTCTGCCCATTTTTTCAGTCAGGCTGTTTGCTTTTTTGCTCTTGGGTTGTATGAGTTATTTGTATATTTTGGAGATTAAGGCCTTATCGGTTGCATCATTTGAAACTATTTTCGCTCATTCTCTAGGTTGTCTTTTGGGTTTTTTCTGGTTTCCTTTCCTGTGCAAAGCTTGACAGTTTGATTAGGTCCCATTGGTTTATTTTTGTTTTTATTTCTATTGCTTTGGGAGACTGACCTAAGAAAACATTTGTACCATTGATTTCAGAGAATGTTTTGCCTATGTTCTCTTCTAGTTTGATGGTGTCTGGTCTTACGTTTAAGTCTTTAAGACAGTTTCAGTTTATTTTTGTGCATGGTGTGAGGGTGTGTTCTGGCTTCACTGATTTACATGCAGCTGTCCAGTTTTCTCAGCACCACTTGCTGTAGAGACTCTTTCCCATTTTATATTCTTGCCTCCGTTGTTGAAGATTAATTAACTGTAGGTGTCTGGGTTTATTTCTGGCCTGTCTATTTTGTTGATCTGTATATGTCTGTTACTGTATCAGTACCACACTGTCCCGATTACTGTAGCTTTGTAATATTGTCTGAGGTCTGAGAGAGTTATACCTCCTGCTTGTTTTTTCCCCTCAGGATTGCTTGGGCAATCTTGGGTCGTTTATGGTTCCATATAAGTTTTTGAATTGTTTGTTCTATTTCTGTGAAAAATGTCATGGTTAATTTGATAGGGATTACACTGAATCTGTAGATTGCTTTTGGTAGTAGGTAGTATCGCCATTTTAACAATATTAATTCTTCCAATCAAGGAGCATGGCATATCTTTCCATTCTTTGAATCCTCTTTAATTTCCTTGATTAACGCTTTTTTTTTTGTCTTTTTGCCTTATCTAGGGCCACACCCTCGGCATATGGAGGTTCCCAGGTTAGAGGTCTAACAGGAGCTGTAGCTGCCGGCCTACGCCACAGCCACAGCAACGCGGGATCAGAGCCGCATTTGCAACCTTCACCACAGCTCACAGCAATGCCAGATCCTTAACCCACTGAGCAAGGCCAGGGATCGAACCTGCAACCTCATGGTTCCTAGTCAGATTTGTTAACCACTGAGCCACGACAGGAACTCCTGATTAATGTTTTATAGTTCTCAACATATAAGTCTTTCACCTCCTTGGTCAGGTGTATTCCTAGGTATTTTATTTTGGGGGGAGCAATTTTAAAAGGTATTTATTTTTATATTCCTTTTTTAATATTTCATTGTTGGTACACAGAAATGCAACTGATTTATGAATGTTAATCTTGTATTCTGCTACCTTTTCTGAATTCATTGATAAATTTGAGTAGTTTTTGTGTGGGGGCCTTAGGGTTTTCCATATCGTGTCATCTGCATAGAGTGACAATTTTACCTCTTCTCTTTCAACTTGGATACCTTTTATTTCTTTGTTTGTTTGATTGCTGTGGCTAAGATTTGCAAAACTATGTTGAATGGGGCATACTATGGAGAATGGGTATCCTTGTCATTCTAGATTTTAGCAGGAAGGCTCTCAGCTTTTCTCCATTATATTGGCTGTGGGGTTGTCATAAGTGGCTTTTATTGTGTTAAGACATGTACCCTCTATACTCACTTTGGTAAGAGTTTTTGTCATTAAGTCATTGGATTTTATCAAATGCTTTTTCTGCATCTATTGAGATGATCATGTGGGTTCTGATTCTTTTTTTGTCAATGTGACGTATGACATTGATTGAGTTCTGTATGTTGAACCATCCTTGTGAACTTGGAATGAATCCTACTTGGTCCCTGGTGGGTCTAGCAAGTTAAGGATCTGGCATTGTCACTGCTGTGGTGCATGTTCAATCCATGACCAGGAACTTCCACATGCCACAGGAATGGCTAAAACAATTTTTTTTTAATTTTTTACGTAAAAATAAAAATCATATTTAAAAGACAGAAATGAGAGTTGTTGAATTAAATGAATTAAATGCCGTGACACACCTAACACAAACAATGTGTACCTCACAATTATGGTCACAATAGTAGTGTTACATACAGCGCTGACTTTCCCGTCCCTTTAAACCTGTGTATTCTCCAGGTGAGGTGGAATATAGCCTTATAACTTCTACTATCTGCTACCCGCTGCTTAGAGCCCCAGCATTTGATCAGATGAAGGAAGGGGAAACACCCCCAACATCCCAGAGGGACATGGAGTGTGGGGCTTTACAACAGCAGCTGGGTGCGCCCACTGGTACTGACCTCATCCGAGCTTCCTGCCTCACCTCGCTCTCTGCTATCCCCATCACCCACAAGTCAGAATTGATGGCTGTACCGTAACAGGTGCGTCCGTCTCCTCGGAAGCCGACGGAGCACTCGCAGGTGAACTGCGTCCCGCGGCCAGGGCGACAGGCTGCGTTGGTGTCACACCCATGAGTGCCGATGTAGCAAGGATTCTGAAGGGCATCCGGGGAGCCGTCTGTGAAGGCAGAGACATAAACCAAGTGAGTATTCAGAAACTCCTGCAGGTTTCCTCCTTCGACAACAAGTAAGGCAGGACTGATGACAAGGAGAGCAGAGGAGGGTTTGGAACGGGAAAACTGCTGGCTCTTGTGTCACCTGGGGCAGGATCAGCAAACTACAGCCCTTTGGATCTGTGGCTCCACGACTGTTTTATAAACAAAATTTTACTGGGAATCAGCCATACTCATTGACTTGTGGATGGTCTACGGCTCCTTTTGCATTATAGCTGATCCTTCAATCCCACCCTTGGGCATCTATCCTGAGAAAATCATAATTCAAAAAGATACATGCAACCCTATGCTCATAGTAGCGCTATTCACAATAACCAGGACACAGAAGCAACCTAAATGTCCAGCAGCAGAAGAATGGATACAGAAAATGTGGTACATGTATACAATGGACTATTACTCATCTTTGAAAAAGGACAAAATAATGCCATTTGCAGCAGCATGGATGGACCTAGAGGTGATCATACTAAGTGAAATAAGCCATACAAAGACAAATATTATATGATATCACTTATATGTAGAATCTAAAAAAATGAGACAAACGAATTTATATACAAAGCAGAAATAGATTGACAGACACAGAAAACAAACTCATGGTTACCAAAGGGGAAAAGAGGCGGGGGGAAGGGATAAATTGGGAATTTGGGATTAGCAGATGTACATACTACAATATACAAAACAGACAACCAACAAGGACCTACTATATAGCACAGGGAACTCTACTCAATAGTCTGTAATAACCTATAAGGGAAAAGAATCTGAAAAAGAATGTACAACGGAATCACTCTTCTCTACACCTGAAACTAACACAATATTGTAAATCAACTACTCCAATATAAAAAATATATATAGAGAGAGAGAGTTCCTGTTGTGGCGCAGAGGAAATGAATCCAACCAGTATCCATGAGGATGGAGGTTGGATCCCTGGCCTCACTCAGTAGGTCAGGGATCTGGCGTTGCCTGAGCTGTGGTGTAGGTCACAGATGTGGCTCAGATCTGACGCTGCTGTGGCTGTGGCCAGCAGCTGTAACTCCAATTTGACTTCTAGCCTGGGAACTTCCAAATGCAGCAAGTGTGGCCCTAAAAAGCAAAAAATATATATATATATACACACACACACACACACACACATTAAAAAAAGAAAAATATACCAACACCTGATGCCTAGAGCTATGGTTGTCAAAGTAGAAAGATGGACACCTGCTTCCTTCTGCTTTATGGAGCTGAGGACAAACCTAATCACCTGGAGAAGCTGACCTGGATACGGAGGAAGAACTAAAAATAACTGAAAAAGAGAAAGACCTTAACACCTAGACCGTAATTTCTAAATACACAGAACCTCCGGGTGCTAAAGATTTGGATGATGTGAAACTTGACACTGGGGTATCAAGCTAGCTCCAGCTCCTCCCTGGCAGCCAGAAGCACCCCAGTACCAGATCTCAGGGAACTGCCACCTCCAGGCAGAGAGCTGTTACAGGCTCTGTGCAGATTTCATGTGGATTTCCCAGATCCTGACCACACCTTCCTCTCAGGGTGAGTATCAGTGTTTTCAGTGCGTGGCCACAGGCAGCTGTAGCCTTGGAGGGCTTGCTCTCTTGGAGGGGACTCGTGGGTCAGCATAATCCCCTGTCCCAAATATAATAATGAGTCCTTACGTTAGCAGAACAGAGACGAGTAGGTTTTCTAGGATTCAGAGATGACATTTAGCAAGACCAGGAGCTATTTTAGCATAATTCTCTTCTTAAGGAGAGAAAGAGATGAACACAACACAACACGTGAAAAAGCACAGAGAGGCGGAGTTCCCTGGTGGTCTAGCGGTTAGGGTTCTATGCTTTCACCACCGTGCGGGCACACAGGACGCCCAGTCTGAGCTGCCATCTCTTACCCCTCACGGGACCGATAGAGTTGCTCAGAGCGTAGCGCAAGATCCTCTCCTCCTGGTTGTACAGGACAAACACGCTGTCCACCGAGAGCTGCTGGGTGCTGGGCAGGGCTGGCCGTGTGTCATCGTGGACGCACTCCTGGAAGGTGATGGTCTGGCGCCACTGGTAAGTGTGGACGCGCGAAGGGGCAGCGCCGTCCTGCTCCGGCTCCGTCACCGTGTACTCCCGGGTGGAAGAGGACGTGATCACTGGAAGAGGGAGGGAGAGAAGGAGGGAAACAAACGGGAGATCTCGAGGATGCAAGTGGCTGATTAGGGGCTTTAAAACCACCAGGGGTATTTCCTGCGCTTAATGCTAACAGAAGAGAGACTGGATGGAAGAAGACAAATAACGCCATGTATTTCTGTGTTGAGATTCATTCTGCTGCCTAGAGGTCCTATACTATTATCAGTGTTATCTGCATTAGGAATATTTATTGCTTTTTCTCATCAAGAGCTTCTCTCCAAGTTCCTAACTCACCCAGAATCAACTCAGGGCTTAAAGTCTGGTGAAAAGAGCACCGGCTTGGAAGTTCCCTGGTGGACTGGTGGTTAGGACTGAGTGCTATCACTGCTGTGGCCCAAGTTCAATCCCTGGTCTGGGAACTGAGATCCCACATCAAGCCACTCCATGCTGCAGAAGAAAGAAAGAAAGAGAGGGAGGGAGGAAGAAAGAAAGAAAGAAAGAAAAGAGCACAGGCTTGGAGGAAGATGCAGTTAAATTCACACCTTGCACTTTCACCCACAAGGAGGGTGACCACGGGCAAGTTACTAACTTCTTTACCCTCTATTTCTTTCACAACATGGGTGGGGATGAGGAGGAGATAATATATGTAAAACTTCTGGAGTCAAGCAGACTAATTCTCTTACTAAAACAAACTACTGATCATACAGCATTTATCACGTGACTAGCCTAGTGCTAACTGCTTTACATGGGCGATCTCACTTAGGAGTCAATAAATAGTGGTTGCTATAAATAACCCAAGCATAAAGGTTCTCTGGTATTTAAAAAAAAAAAAGAGCCATTAATGGGTTTCAGCAGCCAGTTTCGATAAATTACTAAACAGCTGTGAGCAAATCACAATAGAGATGAGAGACGGTCTTTCCCACTTGGGAGAGAGCCTGCTTTTGACTCAAACAATGAACATCTCAACTTCCTATTGAAAAAAAAAAAGTACAACAGACTCTTTATGTTTGTGTGTTCTGCTGTAGTTCATAACAAAAGCCAGAGGATAAATAAAGAGATTAGTGTTAGCTGCCTCCTGTCCAGCTCCCACGTGCTGGGCTGCCAGAAGCACCATCTGGTTGCAGCCTGACTGCAGACCAGCTTCTTGGTTCCCACCCCAGCCCCACACCCCCATCTCCTCTCCCCCAGGGGAGCTCATGCAAGCCACCAAGCCAAGGTGATGGGTACAAACTTTCTGGATGGCAATTTAATAAGAGCCTTTAAAGAGTTTCCACTCTTTGACTCAGCACTGCCATTTCTTTTCTAGGAATTCAGTCAGAAAAGAACCAGAAGTTTGGTCAAGATTTAAGAGGAAGACGATCATTTCAACTCATTATGAGCAGGAAAAATTGGAAATAACCTAAACTTCAAAAAAGAGAATGGTTCAAATGGAAAGCCCATAAAATAAAATCAAATAGATTCATTAAAAAATGTTTTCAAAGCCTATTTAATCGAACTATAAAATATTACTGATTCGGCACCTACTGGAAAAGTGAAGACACAATAAGGTGGTATGATTGCAATTTTATTTAAATAAAAACCATATGCCTGACTGCAGAGTATATGAAAAGTATTGCACCAATGTGAAATTTCCTGATTTTGATGATTGCACTGGGATATAAGAGAATGTTCTTGTTCTTAGGAAAAAACATGTCAGACAATCAGGGGATGAAGAATTGTGGTGTCTACAACTTACTCTCGAGAATATATATATATAAATACATAGGACAGAGAATGATAAAGTAAATGTTAACGGTGAGGCTAGGTCAGTGATGTGTGTAAACTGTCAACCTTTCTGTAAACTTGAAATAACTGAAAATACTACATATAAATGCATATTACAATAAGATTACATTTTTATTGTGAAATTATATAATATATTGAGATATTTATGTTCAATATTATATGTGTTGGTATATACACGTTGGGATATTTTTAATATATAAGGGAAACTTGAAAGGAAATAGATTTTACTCAATAATTGCGCTCTGGTTTTACATCTGTAAATTAAGCTTATTTTCTTCTCTGCACTGAAATCTCCCCAAAGGAGCGTGGGCGATGCCTACCTATACTTAGAGGAAAGGTGGTTTGAATTAGGTACCCCCTGAACTTCCCTCTCTGAAGGCCAGGAGGCGGCATGAGCTCAGGGCTGGAACCTAAGGCTGAGCCCTTGGTATGTGGTGCTGCTCCACCCCTCCCCGCACCCCCTTGCGAGTGGCACCCCGAGCCCCTCCCCCCCCCCACGCCCCTCCCCTGCCAAGCGGAGCCCCTCCCCCCGGAATGCGGCGCCGGGCTCACCCTGGCGGGAGTAGTGGTACAGCTCCGTGTAGGGTTCGATGTGCACGGAGGAGCCGAAGGCGATCTGCGGCACGCGGCCCTCCAGCTCCGTGTCGATGGTCAGGTGTCCATGCTCATCAATGCCGCTGAACTGCTGTTTGATGACCAGCTTGTCCGGGTGCCCCACAAAGGTCACCTCAGCCTGGCGGGTGAACTCGCCCCCTGCAAAGCCAGGTCAGACCATCCATCACTTTGCCCTCAAGAAAGTGGCCCTCACGCCCTCCACCTGTGGGCAAGCTCGCAACTCTTTGGCAGATGCTGTCTTTGGGTAATTAGAAATGGGGCTGGTGACCCAAGGACAGAACTGAGACATCCAAGTGGCTCAGCTGAGTCACGCACACAAAGAAGCTGCTTCCCAGCAACAAACCAGGATCTGAGATGGGCGGGCTCAGGGGTTGTACTGGAAAAATCAGGGGATGGAAGTTTGACTCCCAACCGTGCTAGGTACTGGTTGGGTGAACTTGAACAAGTTCCTTAACCCCACTGAGCCTCCATTTCCTGATGATGAAAAAGGCAGACGCTCTATCTTGTGGAAATTAGGTAAGTTATTTTAAAAAGTGCTCTGCTGAATGTCAAGTGCTCTGAGACAGTTCTGGGGTTGATTACTGCAACAGCGAAGTCCTGGATGGGTGAATTATTCAGGGCCAACCATTAGCAGGCTCAGAAACCATCCTAAGAACACATACTGTGGTGGTGGCTCGGGACCTCCCTGTGGTCTGTGCAGGACAGCAGCCCCAGACAAGCTGCAAAAAATATTCTCCCTTCCTTCAGCATCTTCACTTTTCCACATCTGCAGACACCATAGCACAGCTGTCAGCTATTTCATGATAGATGAAACTTATATGAAATTTACATTTCAGTGCCCATTAATAATTTCCTTGAAATATGGTCATGCTCATTCTCTTGCATATTATCTATGGTTGCTTTCGTTCTACAATGACAGAGCTGAAGAGCTGCAACAGAGGCTGAAGAGCCCAAAACGTTTAGGCAGAGCTTAAAACATTTACTATCTGGCCCTTTGTGGAAAAAGTCTGACAACTCCTGCTTTATAGTCCCCAGGTCCCAGCAGATATCCAGCTGATAACATAGGTCCTGGGGCAATTAAGAAGGACCATTGCAGTAACAAAGATTTGCTGTTGTAAGAAATATGTAAGGACTCCCCCAGTCTCCCTGAAATTCATGTAAGTTACAAAGCAACATCAATTTCAATCAACCCATATGCAAAGCAACACCAATATGAAATGCTCCAACCAAGGAGTAGGATCTGTGGGTTTGGCTACAAGTTCAACTGCATATGCAAAGGAAAGAGCATGTGCTGCAGGAGAGCATGAACTTGGTTCAAATACTCAGGATAATATATGCCTGTGCCATAGAGATTAAAAACGTCGGGCCATAAATGAAGTGCATTTAATATCCTTTTAATATATACATCTTCTCCTTTCTTAAAAATACATCTCCTCACTTCAGCAAGTGGGGTATGGATACTCTATAACTCTGGGAGGAGTATCTGTGCACAGCCTTCAGACCCTGCTCCCAGCAGCATTTTCACAACAAATCTGTGGCTGAAGCTCCAGCGAGGCCAGGGGATGGTGAAGGTAGGTCTAGGTGGTCAGAGGCAGCGGTTTGGTACCCGTGCACCAGAACAGCAGGCTCCAGGTCCTGGGATTGGCCAGAGATATAGGATGCAGGCTCCTCCATCCCAGCCATTCCAGGAAAGTGTCTCCTAGCATGCACTGGGGACAGGGACGGGGGCGGGGCAGGGATGGCCTCAGGAGAGCACAGGAGAGACCACCACCACACCCCGCCCCCTGCCTGCGCACATGACACTAAAGACAACTTCCTGGAGTTCCCTGGTGGCTCAGGGGGTTGAGGATCCAGCATTATCACTGCTGTGGCTCAGGTTTGATCCCTGGCCCAGGAATTCCCACATGCCACGGGCATGGCCAAAAGAAAAAAATAGACAAAAAAGAAAACAATGGAAAAAATTTGGAAGAAAAAGAAAAAGACTAAACTTTCTGTTAGGACACAGTCTAAGAAGCTCCAAGGAAACTCAGGATCCTTAAGACTCATAAGGATTATTTTTATTGGGCTGAATTTACCAGCTAGAAAAAACAGCTCCCTTTTCTCCAAGCAGATACTGAGGAAATGCCAAATATCAGTTTCAGATGGTTTGGAATTTGGAGGCTGCCTGGATAAGTAGAAAGGGCCCTATATTTGGGGCTGTGATCTAGGAGATGACATTATTTGCTCTGTGGGAGACTTCTAAGTCTGCACCCCCAAATCACTTCGTGATCAAAATGTAATTCTAGACAGTCTTAGTCAGTGCATATTAATGAGAAGCTGCTTGATAATTTTTCCTCAACACCTTATTTCCAGATCCACAAAATGCCTATTGGTAAGTTGCCGGCAGACACAGAGTTTCTTTTCCATCCACCCCAGGGCTCCCGGGTCCCACTCTGTAGCCCATTCATTTCAAGGT
>PVHT021183726.1:33357238-33452420 GCA_004024745.2 Catagonus wagneri
GTTAAAGGCAAATGTCAAAACAAGCAGGGAAACAAAAACCCCGGCTCCTCCCCCTTCTACCCCATCAAATGGAAGCACAACAGCAAAGTACCTTCTGCCACACACTGCCGGCCGTTCCCCGTGTAGCCGGCGACGCAGCTGCAACAGAAGCCGGTGGCAAAGTCCCTGCACTCTGCGTGCACGGAGCACTGGTGTCTGTTGTTGGCGCACGTCTGGCGGGAATCCGTGTTGTAGCTGAAAACTGTTCAGAGAGAACACAGCATGCCTGTAAGCGCCCCACAGGGCTTGGGACCAGGAGGCTTGACGAGCCTGCAGCCTCAGCCCTGCAGACTGCACATCAGCTCAAACAATTCAGATCCGGGTCTCTCTCCCTGGAGCCACTGAAACAGTATGGTGGCCCCATCACTCGAACCAAGACAAATGGGTCTAAAAGGAGTTGGAGAAATCACAAGGGTGAACTGTTAAGAAAAGGCCATAATCCAAAGTCCTCTGTATCACTGAATTCATATTAGATTCTGACATCCAATGTCAGTCTCAATACAGCATCCGTCTAACGTAGTCAGATCAGCTTCACATTGCAGGGGAAACTTACAACATTTTTTAACTATTTTTTTTTTTATTGTGGCAAAATAGATATAACATGAAACGTGCCATTTTAACAAGTGTTAAGTATTTTTAAAACTCGTTTGCCCCTTTCTTCTCACCAAGGGATAGAGCAGAAGGTCTTGCACTCAAAAGCGGATTTGAAATAACTCCTCAGTCATCCCAGGTCAAAAAAAGCCTTTGACCCAAGAAAGAAGAATTTCTCACTTTTTCAAATGTCTCCCTCCCAAGTTCATTTTGTTAGAATTGTGAACATTAAACTTCAAAATCCAGGGCAAATTAATTTGGAAGGCAGCTACAGCTACCACCAGTGCTCGACTGGTGCCAATTACTCTGGAAGGAAGTTCAAAAACACTAGAGGGGATTAACTTTTAGAGGGGATAATGACCCGAGTTATAATTGACTATGACTATTACCTTACGAGTGAAGAGAAAAGTCAAGTTTAACTCCAGGTAGATTCTGTTAGTCCTGCATACCCAGAAGGGAGTTTCCTGTGTGTATAACAATGGTGTTTGGAGCCAAGGACACTTGGGCCCCAGGCTGACTGCACGTGACACTGATTGCTCAAGCCCAGCTCCCAGTGGGTCCGTTACAGCCTGCGTGTCTGGGGGTGACTTTTAAATAACACCAAGAATGCAGTGCTGGCTACAGAAGACTGACCTCTTAATAAAAACAATGAAATAACTGGAGTAGAAACACATCTGGTTTAGCCCCATTTGGGGCTCAATCCTAGGCTTTTATTTTTACTAGTATCAAGTAAAACACTACCATAAATTGGCAGCTAGAAATGCTCTCATTTCAAAGTGATGCTTTCGCCAGTGAGGGTTTGAGACACAACTCTGAAGGGTGAAAAGCAGGAGGCTCAAAACTCAACACTTGCAAGTAAACATACCCAACCGTCTTGGGAAGACTGCTCTGAGAGTGAGCTCTAAGAGCAGAGTGACACGTGCCAGATGTCAGCATCACCCCAGGAAAACCGGGGTGCAGTGTGCGTAGGGGGGATGCTGAGACATGAACCCATGTCCCCATCAGGCCACCAAAGGGCAGCGTCTCCATTTCTATGCCTCAGAAGGCACACTACCCCCGGCCAGCAGATCGTGTCCAAGCTGTGGGATACTCAGTAAGAACAACCACTTATGACTTGCCATGAGACAAATCACAAGGAGAAATACGAGTGAATAACGTGAGACGGGGTAGGTTTTTCAAGGGTCTTATGATCGCTTCGCAGTCAAAGCAGTTGTAGTCACAGTGAACATCATTTAAAGGCTTAGACTGGAGTTCCTGTCGTGGCTCAGCGGTTAACGAATCCAACTAGGAACTATGAAGTTGCGGGTTCGATCCCTGGCCTTGCTCAGTGGGTTAAGTTGCCGTGAGCTGTGGTGTAGGTTGCAGACGCGGCTCAGATCCCGCGTTGCTGTGGCTGTGGCGAAGGTCGGCAGCTACAGCTCCTGTTAGACCCCTAGCCTGGGAACCTCCATATGCCCTGGATGTGGCCCTAGATAAGGCAAAAAGACAAAAAAAAAACGGCTCGGAGCATCCCATTCATAGGAACCTTAACAGATCATAAGTCAACCTGAAGAGCAAAAAATAATGAACACGGTTTAGTTGGAGTATCTTTTATAAGACAAATCAAAGCATGCTGGGGTTCAAACAGTTTTCCTTCAAAACAGAGTAAAAGCCTGATATAATACAGTAGATGAGAAGATACTGTACTTTTAAACCATCTTTGAGAAGGGGATGTACTTTTTTTTATATTTTAACATGTTCAAGAACCTACTCGGAAACGGACGGGACCTGGGAGGAAAACTAATCCACTCTTCTCCTTCAAAAACCGAGAGGAAATACATGTCAAAGATAAACCGGGTCAAGAGCCAAAGGAACTTCTAAAATGTTTTTTCAGGTGGGGGAATACATTGCTGATCTCAGAAGTCACAAAGGAGAAAATCTGACTTTCAAAAGAATTCCAAGGTCCTTTTTTCCTTAAAACAGACAAAGAAGAATAATAACTTGAAAGAGGACACGCTCTCAAGTCTCTGTAAACCCAGCGCCAATCCCAGAAGATGGCTGGGTGTCCTGCAAGACTTCTGCCCACGGGGACTCGGCTGTGAGTCCTGCCCCCGCTCCCCAGGCACTTATCCTTACGAACTGATGGGGATGGAGTGGAAGAGTTACACAGGCAGTTGCAGAACTCCCAGTAGGGGGCCATAGATAGAGAGGGAAACTTAGGACACTTTGGGAGACCACTGTAAATTAATAATAGGTCAAGAAAGCCATCTGAACAAAGCACAGTTTGCTGGTTTAACTATCAAACCACAAATAAAAGCAAGAGATACGCCTCCGGTCATTAAAATGAGGGCTGCATTCAATTTCAGCAAGATAATGATCCTCAAGATCAAGGGCAGGCGTATAAGGACCGCCCTTCTGCTGATTCGAAGAAGCACCAGGACAGTCCTAGTTTGACCTTATAGGGTCAAATACTCTCTTCCCGACGCCAAGGAGGAGCCACTACTCAAAGAAAGAGGAAGAGGCGGTCTTTCCCCTCCTCCAGTTCCTTGGATTATAAAACTGCAGCCCACCTAATCCTCTGTGCAGAGCCTCTTTACCTGCGTACGTGCATCTCTCCAAAGGGTCTTATCTTAATGGCTGTTTCTTGCCTATCACTCTGTGCTGAGGCACAAAGAATCTAAACCTCAGTAAGTCCAGACAACCGGTGAGTGATTCTAATTGAAAAACTGTGGGTTCAAGTCCCAACCTGGGTTCTGGCTGGGTCCAAGTCACAAGTGCTGTCAGTTTCAAAACCACAGGAGATGGCGCACAGCTGAGAGCCTCCAGCAACGCTCCCAGTCTGGAAACCCAAGTGGCCGGGAACTTACCAACTCCAGTTTCCTCAACTTCATCCACATCTATGACCTGGGGTTGCTGCTGGGGAAAGGTCTCGGCCGGCAGCTGGAACGACCTGGTCCTCTCCGTCGGAGGCGTGGGGGGTCTCTCGGTGGCCAGGCGGCGGGGGGCAAGGTCACCGGGCACGTTGTAGGTGCCAGCATCTCCCCTTCGCGGGGTCTCATGGGGGAAGGGCGTGGTGCCCACAACCTCCAGGCCCACACCTGTCACCGAGTCATAATCCTCGTCGTCATACTCTGTCCCGTCGTCTAGCCCCAGGTTCACGTCCGAGGGCACCACACCGCTGGCTGTGGCCGGACTGCCGATCTCAAACACCCAGACGCCCTGCTGCCCGGAGTTGCTGCTCCTGGGGGGGGAGGGGCAGGATTCTTGGGAACAGCCCAGCAGCCCACAAACAGAACCCCCACCACCACCCAAGCAGAAGGAGCCCCGGGGATCTCTGTCGATCTGAAACCCATCCCTGGCTTCTGCCCAAGACCTCAGAGGGGGTCCAGTCTGTGCATCACAGAGCTGACACTATCCAAGGGTAAACGGTGAGGCCAGACCCAGTAGGCACAACCCTAGCCAAGGCTTATCCTCAGCCATCCAAATGCTTCAGGGACATTTTCAGGCCTTAAAATGTGATTTCTACTCATCGCTGGTCACCACAGGCACACCCCTTACTGTACATGAGCAGCCTCGACTGCAGTCATCATTTTCTCCTTTATTCTTTCTGCGGCCTGCTGTCATACATCAGAAATATATGTTTGGGAGTTCCCGTCATGGCGCAGCGGTTAACGAATCCAACCAGTAACCATGAGTTTGCGGGTTCGATCCCTGGCCTTGCTCAGTGGGTTAACGATCCGGCGTTGCCGTGAGCTGTGGTGTGTAGGTCGCAGACGCAGCTCGGATCCTGCATTGCTGTGGCTACTGTGTAGGCCGGTGGCTACAGCTCCAATTAGACCCCTAGCCTGGGAACGTCCACATGCCGTGGGTGTGGCCCTAAAAAAAAAAGAAAAAAAAGAAGAAATTTATGTTTGATCTCGGTCTCCGGTTCTGGCACATAACCCCTCAAATCCCCAGAACCCCTCAAATCCCCGTAATCTCTGTGGCTTTCTGTGGCGATAAGAGTGTCTTTTGTATGTTAATCAGATGGCTGGGGACCTAGGTAGCTTCAGGATGGGGGCTGGTCACCAGAAAGACCAAGGCGTGATTACAGGGTTGGAATTTTCAACACCATGCCCCGGTGGGGAGGATTGGAGATTAAGTTAATCACCAGTGGCCAATCCCGTCTTTGTAATAAAAATTCCTCAGCGATGAGGTCGACAGAGCTTTGGGGCTGGTGAACACACCGTGGTGCTGGGGGCTGGGGGGGCAGTGTGCCCAGAGAGGCAGTGGAAGCCCCTCCCCCGCTTCCTCCCACACCTTACCTAGCCCTGGGCATCTCCTCTCTTTGGCTATTCTGGAGTTGTAATTCTTTATAATAAACTGGTAATAGTAAGGAAAGTGCTTTCCTGAGTTCTGTGAGCCATTCTTGCAAATTATCAAACCAAAGCCGGGTGGGGGGGGGAGATGTCAAGGAAACCCCAGTTTATAGCTGGTGGATCAGAAGTGCAGGTGGCAACCTTGCACTTGCAGTGGGTATCTGAAGTGCGAGCGGTTTTGTGAGACTGAGGCCTTCACCTGTCGGGTGTGTGTTGACTCCAAGCAGTTCGTGTCAGAACTGAATTGAACTGTAGGACACCCAGCTGGTGTCTGAAGAGCTGGAGACTCGGTCAGTGTGTGCATGTTGGGGGACAAACAAACAAACAAACAAAACCCCTGCATATCTGATGTTAGAAGTACTCATGAGTAAAAAACAGTACAGACTTGGTTTATAAGAAATCTCAGTACTGTTAGTTGTGAAACTTTGGAGAGGTCTCAGTTTACCTTTTCAGGCTCAAAGGGTACAGTGAAATGCAAATTATTCAGAATCTAAAGGCATTCTTTAGTTATAAAATACAACGGAATACCCCTAGCCTCTGTTTCTTGCACCACCATTTTTACTGTTCTCATATGTGTGATTAGAACTGTTCCGATCAGAAACTAATGCAAAATGACCAGATTATACAATGGAAAGAAGGGACATACACTACTCAGCAGAGAACACTGAGCAAAACATTGCAGTGGGTAAGGGGATGAGGACTCAAAAAAGTCCTGCAGAAACTGGACATCTAGTCAGTCTGTCTGCCTGGGACTCAAAGGCAGCGATGGGTAGGAGCTGGCTTGCACAAGCTTGTAAAAATTCAAATTATATAAACTTATAATTAAATAATCCATATTAAAAGCAGAGGCAACAAATACTCACAACTCATCACATCCGAATTATGTTAGCTATGTCCTGTTAGCCAGCATCTGAACTACTAGCTATGTTCTTGAAGGTATTTGAATTTACTGCACCTCTATGGTGAGAAGACTGTGTAATTGATCACCTTTTCTTAACCCCAAGTTGAGTGACATAACGTGAGTAGCTGGAAACTGGCCACAGTGGGAGTATTTATAGCACAAAAATGGGCAAATGTTATCAATGAGGGCTTCTCTCATCCCCATAAAGCCAGCACAACATTAAAGGGCAAAAGAGTTTTTGTTTGCTTGTTTGTTTGTTTGTTTTTGTCTTTTTGTCTTTTTAGGGCCTCACCCACGACATATGGAGGGTCCCAGGCTAGGGGTCGAATCGGAGCTCTAGTGCTGATGGCCTTCGCCACAGCCACAGCAATGTGGGATCCGAACCACATCTGCAATCTACACCACAGCTCACGGCGACGCCGGATCCTTAATCCACTGAGCGATGCCAGAGATCAAACACGCAACCACATGGTTCCTAGCTGGATTCATTAACCACAGAGCCACGACAGGAACTCTGGGCAGAAGAGTTTTAGACTCAAATGACAACATGAAATTGGGGGGGGGGGTTCATTTTTTTAAAGAACAATAAATAGCAAAGATCTTTTTTTTTTTTTTTTGTCTTTTTAGGGCCACAGTAGCGGCTTAAGGAGGTTCCCAGGCTAAGGGTTGAACTGGAGCTGTGGCTGCCAGCCCCAGCCACACACACAGCAACACCAAGTCCTAGCCATGTCTGCAAACTACACAACAGCTCACAGCAACACTGGATCCTTAACCCAATGAGCGAGGCCAGGGATAGAACCAGAGTCCTCAAGGATATTAGTTGAGTTCATTAGCTGCTGAGCCATGACAGGAACTCCTTTTTTTTTTTTGGTCCTTTTGGAAAGATCTTCATTTTAGAAAAAGCTGAGTTTCCCGTTGGCCAGATTCTACAAAGTAACCCAATGGAGCACCATTTCTATTATAACAAGTTCCCCCTTAGTGTAGGAGGAAAAGGGTTTTCCCAGCCTTGGATTCAAGCGGGAGACAGTTTTGAATAATATGTATTTCCAACTTTATACTTACAGAAGAGATGATAAAACTGTTTCAAATGAGAATGATATCTAAAAAATAGGATACCTGTTCATTCTAAGAGTACATTCCCCTGAATTCATCAAAAAAGTACTACATAATATAAAAATTATATACAAAATTTAAATCTGTAGGAATATTTTTAGGTAATTTTCTACAATGCCTATTATGTTATTCTTTTCTTTTCTTTTTTTAATGGCCACACCTGTGGCATATGGAAGTTCCCGGGCCAGGGATTGAATCTGAGCCACAGCTGCGACAACGCTGGATCCTCTAATCCACTGCGCAGGCTTGGAGATCAAACCCACCCGCCCCTCCACAATGACCCGAGCCACTGCAGTCAGATTTCTTAACCCACTGTGCCACAGCGGGAACTCCTATTGATAAAACAGTAAAATGCCAATCTCATTAAAGGGAGACTCTACTGAAGAACAAAGCAAGCATACTTGGCCAAGTTTCCAATTGATTCTCTGTCATTAGCAAATATGTTATAAGCTCCATCACTCTTCCATCTTAATCCTTCTAAACCTTGGCTGAAAGCCACCACGGCAGGAACTTGGTCCTCATCCTTCTTTGAGAATGTCGTGTAGAACTGCAGACCGTCCTCAGGATAAAGGAAAATGGCATAGGAGCTGGCATCAGAGGAGGCCAGAACAGCCTGGAATGTGTTTCTCTGCAGACAAAAGTTAAAATTCAATTAAAATTCAGTTACTCAGTATCCTAAAATATGCCACCCACCAGGCCATGTGTAAAAAGTACAGACATGGCAGTATTTGTACATTATTCTAAAGTACTTCTGTAGCATGGATCGAGTATTCCAAGACGCCTCCAAGATAGCTTAAAAATCTCCAAGGCTATGGTCAACACGAAATTGTCTAATTCATTAATAAATACCTTCTGCATAACTGTGACCCTAAGGTTAACCAAAAATTATAGAGATGGTCCTCCAAACAGCGACCTAAATCTCATGCAACTTCGCAAATTCTTACCCACAGAATCTGTTTTCACGGCCATTAAATAAATTCAGCCACATTCACTGTTTAGCATATACTCAACCGCATTCACTATTTAGCATATATTCATTAAGCCTAAGTACCACGCAGTAAGAAAGAACGAGCTTTGGGAGAAAACAGATCTGGATCCAAAAGCCTTGTTCTGGAGTTCCCATCGTGGCTCAGTGGCTAACGAATCCGACTAGGAACCATGAGGTTGCGGGTACGATCCCTGGCCGTGCTCAGTGGGTTAAGGATCCAGCATTGCCGTGAGCTGTGATGTATGTTGCAGACGCGGCTCGGATCCCGCGTTGCTGTGGCTGTGGCGAAGGCCGGCGGCTACAGCTCCTGTTAGACCCCTAGCCTGGGAACCTCCATATGCCGCGGGTGCGGCCCTAGATAAGGCAAAAAAAAAAAAAAAAAAAGACAAAAGCCTTGTTCCCACATCATTGGCTGTGGGACCTTGGGCATGTTACCTAAGCTCTCTGAGCTTCGATTTCTGAAACTGTAAGATGGAGATAAAGCCACCTTCTGCCTAGAAATGTTAGGATGCCTGCATGAGAGCCTATGAAGGGCCAGGGCCAGAGAACGTATTCTTTAATGTTAGTGCCTTTCTTGTGGGCCAGGCATTGCCCTGAACACTGTGAAGACAAAGAATAAGAATACGTGATCCTGGAGTTCATGTCGTGGCGCAGCGGAAATGCATCTGACTAGGAATCATGAGGTTGTGGGTTCGATCCCTGGCCTCGCTCAGTGGGTTAAGGATCCAGCGTTACTGTAAGCTGTGGTATGGGTCACAGATGCAGTTCGGATCTGATGTTGCCATGGCTGTGGTGTAGGCCGGCAGCTCTAGCTCCGATCCCTAGCCTGGGAAGCTCCATATGCTGCAGGTGCAGCCCTAAAAAGCAAAAACAGAAAAGAAAAGATCCTTGCACTGGAGAATATACAGTCTAGCTGGGAAGACTGGAGTGAACAAAACGTCGCCGAACTGGAGGGCAGATTCTGTAATCAAGCTGTGTGCAAGGGCTGCGGGAGCCACAGACGAGGCGCCCAAAGCTGGAAGGGGTGAGAACAAAAGAAGTGGATTGAAGAAGCAGAGCTCCACACGTGCAGTGAGGGTCACGGAGAGGCAGACAAAAGCAGAGCGCAGGGCTAGTGCAAGAGACTGTGGGTAAAGCCACCAAGCAAACAACCACATCCGAGAATTGCAAATATTTTATGGGGGTAGGGGGTAGGGGCTACACATGTAGCATGCAGAAGTTCCCGGGCGAGGGATCAAACCCACACTGCGCGGTGACAATGCCAGATCCTGAACCTGCTGAGCCACCAGGGAACTTCAAATTGTCAATAATTTGATGGCGCTGCTGTAAGTGGGTGCAGCGAAGAAAGGATGACAGGAGGTGTGGCCCGGGAGGCGGCAAGAGCTCAGTATAAAGGGGTCGGGCAGTTATCACTCAAGTGCAAAGGAGGCACACTGGGGAACGGAAGGTTTTAAATAGATTTCAAGTACAGCACGAAGGCAGATTCGGCTGGCAAAGCAAGATGTGCCGTTCGGGCCCAGACTTTCCCAAACCGTGCCCTACGGGATGTCCTGTGTCTGAATTAAACAAAATTCAGCAGGTGCCTTTACTGCAGAACTTTCCAGAGTGAGTCACCCAGAGGAAGATGGAGTGTTAGCATTTCTCAAACCTGTTTGACCCAAGGAGTCCTTTTCCTCAAGGACTGCTTTGAAACACCAATGTTCTATGGCACAAACTTTGGGAACCACCAGCCTGGAACATTCCCCATTTAAAGGGAGTGTGCTGGGATCTTTCAAGGTTCTCCCTACCCTGTAATACCATATAAATTAAACAATGGTGAAGCAAAATTACTTTTTCCAAGGAGAAACTGACGCATGTCCTAAAGAGATGGCTTCTTGACCTATTCAAAGAGTCCCCTCCCTTCAAGGGCAAGGCCAAGCTCTACACACCCTAACACCATTCCTGACCACAGCATCTACAGAGATACTCACCCCGGTTAGATTGAAACTTGACTTCCAAACAAGCTACACGGTGCAAACGGTTTTACCCTCCCCAGCTAGAGTGTGGACCTTGTCTATTTCTTCCCGTCCCTGGGGATTGCTTTGTTATTTCCACTTCTCACTTCATATTCATAAATTCTCTATTTATCTAGAAACCACCTCCCTCTCTCCACCACCCAAAGAAAGCACAGAGAGGGCTGCAATTTATCAACCCTGTTCTTGCCATGTGGCAGTGTTCCCAAGAACTGGCTTTCTTTACATCTAATCATCATTAAAGCGTAGAGTAAGTAGCCCTGCAGATAAGGATTTTGAGTGTCGGAGCTGCAAATAAACAGCCAGCTGCATGCTGCTTTGGATGTCCTCTTTATCAATGGCGTGGACGTGGCACCCATCACGGTAGCCCAAACCAGAAGACCAAAGCACACAATGCCAACACATTAGGCTCTTTGCACTTGAGCCTGGGTGGGTGCTTACCTTGTCTTCCAGGGCCGGGTCCTTGCCGGGCCCTTGGTAGGGAGCCACGTTGTCCCAAGTGACAACCACCACGCTACTGGGCTTGAAGGTGACTTCCGGGAACCCTCTCTGGACACACTCCGTGGCCAGCTGAGTGGCCGAGGGGGATACGTCCTCCCGGTAATAAACCTTCCCGAGGCCATCGGTCGTGTCCAAGTCCGCCAGGAAAGGGGCGACAGCTCCAAAGGTTGGTGGGAAGAGCCCAGGGTGGGCTTCTTTGGCTGGGGGTTCACTCGTGGCGATGAGCCCATTTGTGGTGACCTGTACAAAACCAAGTGTCGTTAAAAGGAGCCCACAAGTAAGGCCTTCCTCGGGGAGGCCGAGCTCCCACCCACAGAACGCCGTCCCCGTGAATCAAACACGACAGTGTGTCAAATACAGTAGGACCAGAAAAGGACAAGCTCTGGAATTGTCCCACAGCATCCCCTTCCTAGGGAGGGTGGCCTGGGGAAAGAAGCAGGGACAGGAACCACAGGACCAGACTCTGGCCAGTCACCGGGCCTCGGGCCAGAGTCTTAATACTTGGAGGCTCGGGCTTCCTACGTGCTTGGGCACATGGGGCACCATTCAAACAAATCATCACCAAAGCCTGCGTTAATTTACTTAACAAGTGGCGTAATCGTTACAAACCAGGGCCGCACCAATCGCTGCAGGTCCACAAATGGGCACCCATAATCCACAAGGATATGAGAAAGAACCAACCCAGAGCATGAGCCAATATGCAAACAAAGGTCAAGAAGCAGAGGTGAACCGAACAGGCCACGCTGCTGTCATTATTGTCAACAGTTTAATGTGTTAGATCAAGAGCGAACATTCATTGAATGATTTGCCACGTTCCAGACCTCTTATAACATCTAATCCTCAGAAGGACCCCATAAGAATAGTTATGGGGGGGGGGGCACAGAGAACACCATTCTAGTTGGTCTATTACTTCCGGAGTCTGTGAATTAAAAAAAAGAAAAATATCCCCAATCCAATGGGAGCAACTTTGCAAATGGCGCTCTAGTGACACTTCACTGAGCAACACAGCAAAGGGAGTCTCGTTGTTCAGGAGCTGGTGAGAAGGCCTGTGGGATTTTCAGGTCACTTCCTTCGATCCTTCAGTCACTACAGACCTCCTTCCTGGCAGGGGAGGGGCAGACAAGCAGGAAAGGAACTTAAGACCCAACCCTACTAGCCAAGAACCAGGTAAAAAAGTTCAGTGTGGTGCAGCCCACCTGGGTCCCAGGAAGGGAAAAGAACAGCAGTTTGGGGAGTTCTGGGTGGACTTGGCAAAACCCTCCCCAGTGGCCAAATTTCATGGGCTGTTAACTATTCAGGTGACATATATTCCATCATCACCTGGTACCGGCAGTGATTTTTCTGGAATGCACGGACAGGCTGCAGAGAAGGGAGTCAGGCAACGAGACTCACCCAGCTGGTCTCCTGCCTTCTTCTCCCCCACAGCATCCACCCCCCACCCCCACCCCCCACAAACATCCTGATTGGGTTTACACGCAGGAGCGTGGGAAACAGCTCACTTTCTCAAGCTGCCAGGAGTTGGCAATTACCAGCTACCAAGGAGAAATGATCACATGGAGACCAGAGACAGACCACTCGGCTGTAAAAAGCGGTTTCCCAGTGAAATTTAAATCAGTCCAGCAATTCTGAAAACGCTCCCAGTGTCTTTTATTATTTAGAATCTGGGCACAGGGATGTGTCTATTTTCACAAGGAACGCTGTAGGAATTGAGTTTTTAGACATGTACTATGAAGCCCTGCAAACACTTGGGATGAAGACTGCTATTCGTATTGGAAAATTATTTTTTGGTCAGTTTTCTGGCACATTCAGCTCACTTGTCTGTGACAATGAAGAAAGGCAAATGTCATGTACAGAGAAGCCACAGGTTCCTTTTGAGCCTTAGCTTAAACTTCTTAGTACATGGTTTTGGTTTTTCCAGATGCAACAATGCCTGGCAGACCCGACAGGCAACATTCCCTTTCACGTGGGTACCAGTCTCACATGTGGATACAGTCTTACATGTGGGTACAGTCCCACAAATCTTTACAACTCATGATAGCCCTACTGGCCTTGTTCCATTTCTCCATCTTTTTAAAGTCAACCAGCTCGGAGTTCCCGTCGTGGGACAGGGGAGAAGAATCCAACTAGGAACCGTGAGGTTGCAGGTTCAATCCCTGACCTACCTCAGCGGTTCAGGGATCCAGTGTTGCCGTGAGCTGTGGTGCAGGTCGCAGACATGGCTCAGATCTGGCGTTGCTGTGGCTGTGGTGTAGGCCGGTGGCTGTAGCTCCGATTAGACCCCTAGACTCGGTACCTCCATACACCACGGGTGTGGCCCTAAAAAGCAAAAAAAAAAAAAAAAGCGTCAACCACCTCAACAGAAAGGACGGTAGCATGAAGGGAAGGGCCTACAAAAGGCACTTAGGAGGCCCGGGGCAGACCCGGGGACAACTGAGACAGGCTGGACCTGGGACGCTCAGCTGGAGCCCTGGCACATGGACAGACGTCTCCTCCAGCAACAGAATACAAAGAAACTAAAGGGACTAAAAATCACTGCACACAGGCGCAGTGGGGGCAAGTTATAAACAATAAGATACAAAAAGGCCACAAACCAACTGCCGTGTCTGAGACGCCTGGAGCAAAAGCAGAGTTCTGGGCAAGAACCCTGCACACAGCACCACCAGGGGAGTGGGGAGACCACCTAAGCCGCCTCTCTGCCTGACCGCCTGATCCGCCCTCACCCTCACCCCATTTAAGGGACCAGCTCCCCCACCCACCCCACGGGCCTCACAAAGGATCACAGCATCACCGTTCTTCCCACTGGAATGCGATGTGATTAGGAAAACAGTTTGCATAAATGTGAATCTTTAACTCAAGTCTGAGTAAGTTTCTAGATCTGTCTACCACTTTCCAGGAGATGCAGGGGGCAGAAGCGCACGTAAATGAAACCATAGGGCTATTATCCACAAAGTCCAGAATATGGGACATTCTGAAGGACAAATACCCAGTTTCTTTCCTTTTTCTTTTTGCAGCTGTACCTGCAGCATATGGAAGTTCCCAGGCTAGGGGTTGAATCCAAGCTGTAATCGCCAACCTGCGCCACAACCACACTGGATCTGAGCCACATCTGCGACCTACGCTGCAGAGACTACAGCCACGGCAACTCGGGCTCCGGGCTACATCTGTGACCTACACCACAGCTCACGGCAATGCTGGATCCTTAACCCACTGAGCAAAGCCAGGGATCGAACCTGCATCCTCACAGACACTATGTCAGGTTCTTAAACCGCTGAGCCACAGTGGGGGCTCCCCCAGTTTCTTTAATAAACACATTGCACACACAAAAAAAGGTGAGGGAAATCTGTAGCTCTCAGAAATCCTGAGGAAAAAATATACCAGATGTGATATGTGATCATCGCCTGGATCCTGATTTAAACCAATCAACTGAAAGGCCAAATAAAGTTATTTTATGAACCTATGTGATATTCGATGATACTAAGGAATTATTAACTTTTTAGGAATGATCATGATTGTACAGTTTTGCTTTAAAAACAAGTCACTTTTCAGAGATGTATTCTCTGAAATATTTACAATAAAAGAAAATGTTTGGGATTTGCTTAAAAACAATCCAGTTTAGGCTAGGGAGGGCGATATAAGGAATAGGTGGAGCTACAAACAAAACTAAACAAGCCATAAATTGATCCTTGTTGAAGCCTGGTGATTCACAGGAGTGCACTGTAATATTCTATTTGTGTATATGTTTGAAATTTTCAAAAAAGAAGTTAAAAAAATAGATAATGAAGTAATTGATCTAAAGTTTAGCCTAGAGGAGTTCCCTGGTAGCTTGGTGGATTAAGGACCGTCATTGTCATTGTGTTATAGGCTTCAAGTCCCCTTCAAGGAGATTAAACCCAAAGCCTCAGGCCATGTCTCACTGTAATGCCCCTTCCCCAACGTTGACCAGTCTGGGCTGCTCAGTCCCGCCCAGGGGAGGAATGTCACTCATTCCCTACCCTGACTCTGTCTCCCATGCAAATAAGGCGTCCTGCCCAAAACCAATGAGAAGATCAAATACGCCCCATACAGAGATCAGACAACACTCAGCCCTCATGCACAGCATGAGGGCTGCGGCAGGAGAAATTGGGTCTCCACTCAGGTCTGCAGCCTGGGGGATATAAAAACAATTGTAAAGTTAGGCCTCCCTCTTTTTACCCCTGTGCACATGTGTGCTCTCTCCCTCTCTCCTTCTCTGAAAATGTACTTTTGCTTTAATAATTTGTAAAATGCTAGACCACCTGCCTCCATCCCTACATGGTGAGACCGCTGGCTCTAGCTCAGCACTGCTGCCGCTCTTCCCAGACGACTGCCCACACATCCAAATCCTTGCTGCATGTGGGCAAGAAATAACGGAGACACCTGACAGTTGCAGTAGCTTGGGTCACTGCTGTGGTGCGGGTTCAATCCCTGGCCCAGAGACTTTGATCACTGGCCCAGCAACTTCCAGGTGCTGTGGGTGTGGCCAAATAGAAAACTTTTAGCCAAGAAAGACAGTTAACTTTTCTGGCTAAGCCCACAGAAATGTTCTCTGCCAGGAGGAAGGTGCGTGTTCATTGTCTGAACTCTTCCTTCCCCAGATGGACCCAGCCCTTCCCTCTCAGCCCCTGCCTCTTTCTCTCCCAGGGATTTTCAGGACTGTTAGTTGCACTGGGTGAGCTAAACTCTGTTGATGCGCAGAAGTTGCTGGTGAAGGCAGATTTAATAATTAGCCAAAGTTACATATGCTTGAGTCAGAAAGTACAGGGCCCTGAGTCCAGAAAGAATCAAGTGATAAATATATTAAGTATTACACAGCAGTCATCAGTGCTATCTTCTGTTCACCACCTTTGTGCCAGTGAAATTACATGGATTATGGGACCAAGCTTTAGTTTTGAAGTGAATGTTGGTGAGGAGAAGGCTAGGTAGAAATACAAGTGCTGGAAAAAAAATGTTTGATTGCTTATGCTTCTCCAAATTCATTGTGGTGTTTCACCTTAACTGCATAAAAGCTGAATGCTTTTGCATCTATTGTCCCCTTGGCCTCAAAGACCCTCACTTACTTTTTTCTTTTTTGACCCTCACTTACTTTTGTCTTTGGCAAAAAGTCCCACCTCTCCCTGTGAAGCCCTCCTACGCTGCCCAAGCTCTTTCGCATCTGCACCTCTCTCCGTCTTCTGTCAAAAAACAACAAGCCCCAAATGGAGTCACCTATGCTAAGCCCCCCATCACCAAACCAAGACTTAATTACGGTTTCTGGCCCCTCCAGAAATGGCATCTTCAACCAATCAGTCAAGAACCACCTGAAAAGCACTAGTGAGGTCATCAGCCTGATAGACCCCTGCTTCCCCCAACAGAAAAATAACTTTGCAACAACCAACCTGCTTTTTTTTTGGCCCGATAACTTCCTCATTCCCGCTCCTTTCTGCCTATAAAAGTCTTTGATTTTGTCTAGCTCCTCAGAGCTCCTTTCTAACTGCTAGATTGGATGCTGTTCAATTTGCATCAATTTTTGCTCAAACTCTTAAAACTTTTAATATGCCTCAGTTTACCTTTTAACAGTTCCCAATTAGCACCCTGGAGCCCCTACTCAGGTGCCCTGAGTTCCAACTACACCAGTACATCCCTTGCTGTAGATTATGGAAAAGGGAAAACAAATCTGAGTCCATATTGAAAGTTTCTTTTGCTCTGACCTTTGTGTTCTATTGCTATTGCTAAACGCTAAGAATGTTGCCTAAGCCTGAAGTATACAGGACAGCCCGGTCCCAAGGCTCTGACCTTTAAAAGTATAGCACTTTGTCATTATTATAGACAACAAGTTGTAGGACCAAGAATAACACTTGTCTTGGTGGAGGTTTAGAAGTACACTGTTGACCAGACCCACGTGGACAGCTGCAAGAACAAAGGATTCTGGTGCCAAGAACTTTGCAGCAACCAATCATACCCCCTTCTCTTTTAGTATAAAAGAAGCCTGAATCCTAACTTGGGGAAGATGGTTCTTTGGGAGACTAATCCACCATCTTCTCAGTCTGCTTTCTGAAAAATGTCACTCTTCTTTGCCCCAACAACTCATTCCTCAATGTATTGGCCTTCATGCAGCGAGCCATCTGAGCTTGGATGCCAAAACAATCACACCGCAAAAAAAAATCTCGTAAATTGAATGCATTCCCGAGAAAGTTTGTCTGGATTATTGACACCTAAAGCAATAATAATGCTATATTATAGTCTTAAGGTAACTCTAACCAAATATTCCTTCGCTGAGGTTCTTGGTGGAGTAAATAATACATCACTTCTTTATTGAAAGACAGCTGCTTCCAGCACACTGACCAATGCAGATATCGCCCTGAATCTCACTGACAGTTCGTGCTGGGAAAAAGAAGTTTGTTCAAAGCAAAGTTAATGTTTAGAACAGCTCAATTGTTGTTACTAACATAACTCGATGCCCCTTTACAGAAGACACTCACCCACTCACCTCAAGGAACTTGCCTAAGACAGGCTCATGTCCATCCAGCTGCACCATCAGTAAATCACAAAATGCCCTCTCCCTTCCCACCCCCCACCCGCCCCCCGCAACCGCTGGGGAGAAAATGCCAGCCCCACAGGGTTAACAGCTGGAGTCACTTATATACAATTGCTTCATCTCAGCCGACAGTAAGAAGGGGCAGAATGGAGCACTAACTCATAAGGGGGTGGGTCCCCATTTAATAAAGCATTTCCAATCTCATGTGCATCCTTAACGTGAACTTTCAGGTACAGGATGCCCTGGAGAAGGTCTAAATGCGGGTACATTAAAATTACGTGTTCAATTCCTCATACTCATGTGAACGTTGAAGAAGTCAAACAAGAGCCAACTTTTTCAGCTTAAAAGAGCCTAGTAGCTATCCCCAGGGCAGCAAGCAGCCTGCAACCATGAAAAGCCTTCTTTAAAAGCCTCCCTTGAAACAGATGTGGTTAGGAATACTTGAGGTAGGCACAAATAAGAAACAAATGGGCTCGTTTTAGAAATGCAAATAGCTGCACTGGGAAGACAATGAAAACTGCTTGGAGTAGCAAAATCCAGCTCCAGGGGTGGGAGGAAGCAGAAACTTAAGGTAAAATAATTTAGGGCAAAGAAGGAAAAGGCAGCAAACGCTTACTGCTAAATTTGAGGCCCTTTACTAAAGCTGTTGGCATTTTAAAAATGTTAATACAACCACCCCTTTCATGTAAATAAAACAGACAAGGAAATGAAAAGAGACTTCAGGTCACACAGCCGAGTGGGACCAAGATTTGAACCCATATCTGGTCCATAACCTGTGCTCTTTCTGTTATATGTATTCAGTGGCCAAGTTTAAAGAAATTGGGAGCAAAAGTTCTGGTTGCAAAGCCTCATGGGATAGCTTCATGGACAGAGATTGGGAAGCTAGAAAACAAAAAAGGGCCTAAGAAAAGAAAAACTTTTGGGAGTTCCCGTTTTGGCGCAGTGGAAATGAATCTGACTAGGAACCATGAGGTTGAGGGTTTAATCCCTGGCCTCGCTCAGTGGGTTAAGGATCCAGTGAGCTGTGGTGTGGATGGCAAATGCAGCTCAAATCTAGCGTTGCTGTGGCTGTGGTGTAGGCCGACGGCTACAGCTCCTGTTAGACCCCTAGCCTGGGAACCTCCATATGCTGCGGGTGCAGCCCTAAAAAGACAGAAACAAACAAACAACAACAACAACAAAAAAGCAAAACTTTAGAAAGAAGTCCCCCAAACAGCCTGAACTAATGATACAGTCAAGGTGTAGGTTGATGGATTCCAGCCTAGAGCCTAGAGGGGTCCTGAGGCCTGACCCCTTCCTGCAGTACTTTATTGTTTACAAAGCATTTTCATTTCAGTTATCATGCAGACCCAGTAAAGCATGCATGAATATCTCCATCCATCATTTGAGAAAAAATGAGTTTCCATTTACAGGACTTACCTAAGGTCACACACCAGAGTGCCAGAATGAAACTCTTGAATCTACACTGCAAATTTTTCTCATTAACCCCACAGGGCCAGAGAAATGACTCTGGCTCGAATTAGAAACAAAGGGATGAGCAGATAAAAACAAGGGGCAACCTAGGGGTCATAGTTAAGAGATGAGTCAGTGTTTTAAACTTAATCCGGTTAATGTCTAATGAGAGACTCTGGACCAGTTACCCATCTCTTCTGCAGATAATTTCTACTTGAGATTATCTCCCAACGTTTAAAAATGGTTGGTGGAGCTCCGTTGTAGTTCAGTGGTAAAGAACCCAATCAGTATCCATGAGGACTCAGGTTCGATCCCTGGTCCTGCTCCGTGGATTAAGGGATCAGTGTCACCGTGAGCTGTGGTGTATGTAGGTCGCAAATGCAGCTTGGATCCTGCGTTGCTGTGACTGCGGCAGTGGCATAGGCCGACAGCTACAGCTCTGATTCAACCCCTAGCCTGGGAATTTCCATATGACACACCTTAGGCCCTAAAAAGCAAAAAAAAAAAAAAAAAAAGAAGACTGGGAGTCTTTAAATTTTAACTTCTGGTGTGTCTATCGAAGATGAGGTAGAAGTGACCTTCAGCATCCAGAAATGGAGGTGATCAGGAACGGGAAGAAAAAGGTCTTGTCCAAACCCTCAGTCTCTGGGAAGAAGTGTGCCCTCCTTAACACCTTGGCTGTGAAACCTACACCACTTCTGACTCAGCCAGAACCCAGACTGGGACTTGAACCCACACTTTTTGTTTTTTGTTTTTTGCTTTTTTTTGTCTTTTGTCATTTCAGGGCCACACCCATGATATATGGAGGTTCCCAGGCTAGGGGTCCAATCAGAGCTGTAGCTGCTGGCCTACGCCACAGCCACAGCAACTCAGGATCCGAGCCGTGTCTGTGACCTACACCACAGCTCACAGCAACACCGGATCCTTAACCCACTGAACAAGGCCAGGGATCGAACCCGCAACCTCATGGTTCTTAGTCGGATTCGTTTCCGCTGCGCCACTACGGGAACTCCTCAACCCACAGTTTTTGTTTGTTTGTCTTTTTGCCTTATCTAGGGCCGCACCCACGGCATATGGAAGTTCCCAGGCTAGAGGTCTAACAGGAGCTGTAGCCGTCGGACTTCACCACAGCCACAGCAACGCAGGATCCGAGCCAAGTCTGCAGCCTACACCACAGATCACGGCAACGCTGGATCCTTAACCCACTGAGCAAGGTCAGGGATCAAACACGCAACCTCATGGTTCCTAGCTGGATTCGTTAACCACTGAGCCACGACGGGAACTCCCCCACAGTTTTTTAAATTGGAATCACTCACTGGGTGTCTGGACTCATTGAAGTTCAGGTTCTTTGTGCCTCAGTGCAGAAGGAATTCAGAGAGAGGCAAAGTGATAGATAGACAAGAAATAGATTTATTAAGACAGTACACTTGTGAGGGACACAAGCGGGCAGGTGAGAAGGCTCTACCCCGAGGATTAGGTGGGCTACATTTTTATAATCCAAGGAAAGTGGGGAGGGGAAAAGACTGCCTTTTTCCCCATACTTGCTTTACATCACTAGCTCTTCCTTCTTATCGGGAAAGAGAGTATTTGACCTATGAGGTCAAACTAAGACTGTCAAGGTGCTTATTCAAACCAGCAGAAGGGTGGTAACAGATGCTAGAACACATTGAATCGTCTCAGGTTTCCATATAACCAGGGTCTCCTACTTTGGAAAGTCATCTTTCCCTTAAACTCTTGTCCTTAGTCCTAAGGATCATTATCTGGCAAACTTGAATGCAGGCCTCATTTTCTCTTTCACCTAATGACCTGAGGCATATCTCATACTTTTATTTACGGTTTTATAGTTAAGCAAGCCTGCTTTGTTCCACGACATTCTGATCACTTTCTGGAGGGATCGTGAACTTAGAGCAGTTTCCCAAAGTTCCCTAGGCTTCCCTCTCTGTCTGTGGTCCCCTGCTGGGACTTGTACAACCACCTGTGTGCCATCCTACTCCATCCTTATCAGATAGAGGCTCTCAGAAATTCACCTGTGCTGACTGGGGCACCAGGACTCCCTGAATTTGGATGATACTAATCCCTTAAATTGAACACCAGTCCCTTAGTCTGACCAACAGAAAGTATAGGGAAAGAAGTAAGCCACGCATCTGCCTTTTCAAAATGAACCATGTTAGTGTAACCGCAAAGCTCCAGTTGATGGAGGAAAGTTCTTTACAAAAGTATGCCGACTGTTGGCACAACACTGTCAATCAGCTAATCTTTAATAAAAAAAAAAGAAAGAAAGAAAAAAGTATGCCAGCTAATAAATGTACAAAGAATGCTAAAAACCAAGAAGCAAACAGCAAAACAAAACATTTTGGCAACCCTTGATTTAATAATTGATTTGGATAAAGATCATCAATAGCTGCTAAAGACACTGACTGAAGGAGTTCCCGTCATGGCTCAGTGGTTAATGAATCCGACTAGGAACCATGAGGTTGCGTGTTCGATCCCTGGCCTTGCTCAGCGGGTTAAGGATCCGGCAGGATCCAGCGTTGCTGTGAGCTGGGGTGTAGGTCGCAGACACGGCTCGGATCCCGCGTTGCTGTGGCCGTGGCGAAGGCCGGCAGCTACAGCTCCTGTTAGACCCCTAGCCCGGGGACCTCCATATGCCAGGGGTGCTGCCCTAGATAAGGCAAAAAGACAAAAAAAAAAAAGATACTGACTGAAGACACTGAATGAAAGGTTGGTGGGCAAGGGGGCAGGTGCATAAGCACAAAGGGTCATCCCATGGCTTGCCCGCTGCTCACAAGGGGAAGAACAAGATCTAGCTGTCATCACCGTCACAGGAGCAGCCGACAGAGCAACAAACAGACATGGCGTGCCTCCTGATGTTATACAACATGACGCACACGGCTTCATTCACATAGTATTCTTGTTAAATAAGGTCTAAGCTATTCAACAATAAAATACAAATAACCCAACTGAATAATTAGCAAAGGATGTGAACAGACATTTCTCCAAAGAAGATATACAAATACCAGTAAGCACGTGAGAACATGCCCAACACCGTTATCACCAGGGAAGGGTGAATCAAAACCACAGTGAGAGAGATGCCAATTCATGTGCACTGGGATGGCTGAAAATCAAGAAGTCAGATAATAACGAGTGTTGATGATGATGTGGAGAAACTGAAACCCTCACACATTGCTGGTGAGAATGTAAAATGGTGCAGTCCCCTTGAAAAATGCCTTGATAATTCCTCAAAATGCTAAACGTGGAGTTACTATACGACCTAGCAATTCCACTCCTACATATGGACCCAAGATACCTGAAAGCAGATACCCACACAAAAACTTGGAAACGAACATTCATAGCGGCATTATTCATAACAGTGCATAAGGAGAAACAACCTAAATATCCACTAACGTACAAATGGACAAATAAAAAAATAGAGTAGTATTCAGCCATAAAGGAATTAGGAGCTGATTTTTGAGGCAACATGGATGAGCCTTGACAATATTACGCTCAGTGAAAGAAGCCAGTCACAAAAGGTCACATGTTGTATGATTCTATTTATATGAAATGTTCAGAGCAGCGGAGTCCATATAGAGACAGACAATGGATGAGTGGATGCCAGGAACTGGGAGAGGGGAAGAGATGGTGGAGGTGGTGAATGATGGCTAAAGGATCCTGGGTTTGTTTGGGGGGGGTGAGCAAAACACTTGGAGTTAAACAGCAGTGATGGTTGCACAACTCCCTGGTTATACAAAAAACATTGAGCTGTACACATTAAAGACGTGAATTTTATGGTACGTAAAGTTTAGCTTATAAAGCTATTATTCAGAAGATCAAGGATTTAAAATGAGACATGCATATGCTCGTACATTTGTGACTCTCTAAGGAGATAAAAAATTCATGAACAGTGATTGTCTCTGGGGAAAGAACCACAGGGCTGGAGGTTATAGGAAGGAAACTTCCCTTAACATGGTTTTTAAAAGTTTTTTTTAACCATTTGCATTGTCTTACTATTCCTAAAATTAAATCAAAAAGAAAATCCTACATTTTCTAAAGAAAAAAAGTCTAACCTGAATATTTGCAAAATTACCTGTTTTCAGTAAATGCGGAGAACAGACTAAACTACATGACAAAAAAATAGTCAAATGCAGAAAGCAGGACGATCTATAGGAGAATAAGTCATGACTCAAATAAATTGATACATCAAACTGGGGAGGGTGTTGGTGGATATGAAAAGACACTGAGGAGGAGTTCACTGGTGGTACAGTGGGTCAGGAATCAGCAGTTGTCACTGCTGTGGCCCTGGCTCAGAAACTTCCACGTGCCACGAGCGTGGCCAAAAAATTAAAAATAAATAAAAAAGATACTAAAGAGCCATAATCAAACATAATGTTTGTCCTCCTCTGTACCTCAGTCTGAGTAAGTCCAACTATACAGAACTTTGGAGATACTGGAGAAATTTGATATGGACTGAGCATAAGTTGATAACAGGAAATTAATACTGATTTTGTTAAGTATGATAATAATATCCTGGATATATAGGAAAATGCCCTTATTGTTCTAGGAGCGTATACTAATATATTCAGTGATGAAATATCATGAAGACTGTAATTTACTTTGGATACATGAGAAAAGAGAAATAACCAAATAGGGAAAATGCCAATAGCAGTTACATTTACGTTGTGTCTACAGGCGTTCACGACACTAATTTCTCCCGTTTGTGTGTGTGTGTGTGTGTGTGTGTGTATGTGAAAATATCTGTAATTAAAAATAAAAGAAAAGCGGGGGGGGGGGAGTTCCCACTGTGGCTCAGCAGTAATGTGGTGAGGGTCCTCCCGGAACAAAAGGGAAGGCAACACGGCATCATCAGCATCTACGTGCACACGCTTCCTCCCACAACAAAGGGAAGGCAACGTGGCATCATGAACATCTATGTGCACATGTGTGACTCTGTTACGACTTTGTAACATAGGCCTCCCAATCAGAATATGAGTGTATGTTATCATATAAGGGAGACAAAGGGGAAAAATTGTAAAAAGGGACTAATGAAGGGTATATAAGGCTACGCCCCACTGCACTTGGGGCTCAGCCTTTGGATATGAACCCGCTGAGCCAGCGTTGGCACAAATAAACACTGCTTCCTGGCAATAAACCTTGGTGTCCCATCTCTCTGTACAAGAATCCTGCAACAGTAATGAACCCAACTAGTATCCATGAAGACTCGGGTTTGATCCCTGGCTTCACTCAGTGGGTTAAGGATCCAGCGTTGCCATGAGCTGCAGTGTAACTTGCAGATGCAGCTCAGATCTGGCATTGCTGTGGCTGTGCTGTAGGCTGGCAGCTACAGCTCCAATTTGATCCCTGGCCTGAGAGCTTCCATGTGCCACAGGAGCGGCCCTAAAAAGACACACAATTAAATAAAAATAAAAGAAAAAAATGTACTGAGAACAAAGCAATTAGGAAACCTCCTTAGGGACTAAGAACAAAATTCTTTCACAAGCAATGCAATGGTGACGGGTGGGATGCAGTAAGAGTGTGTAATGTAGTGTGAGTGGTGTGATGTAGTGTGACTAGTGTGATACATAAGTGTGTAATGCAGTGAGCGGTGAGATGCAGTGTGAGTGGTGTGATGCAGTAAGAATGTGTAATGCAGTGTGAGTGGTGTAATTCTGGTAAGTGGTGTGATGCAGTGTGAGTTCAATGACAGCCGGAACCATGTGCAATGTCACTTGTCATCTGAGGTAGCCACACATACTTAGCCCAAAAGCCCATACACCACAGGGCTGATAAGAGACTGTCAAGTGAATAAATGAAGGAAGGAACAGAAGAAATCTGAAGCCCAGCTGACACAGTATAAAGACTGCAGAGCTAGGAGTTCCCACTGTTGACGCAGTGGGTTAAGAATCTGACTACAGGGGAGTTTCCCTTGTGGCTCAGTGGTTAACGAATCCGACCATGAGGTTGCGGGTTCAATCCCTGGCCTTGTTTGGTGGGTTAAGGATCCGGCGTTGCCGTGAGCTGTGGTGTAGGTAGCAGATACGGCTCAGATCCTGCGTTGCTGTGGCTGTGGTGTAGGCCGATGGCTGCAGCTCTGATTAGACCCCTAGCCTGGGAACCTCCATATGCTGTGGGTGCGGCCCTAGAAAAGACAAAAAGATAAAAAAAAAAAAAAAAAAAAGAATCTGACTACAGGAGTTCCTATTGTGGCTCAGTGGAAACGAACCAGACTAGTATCCATGAAGATGTGGGTTCGATTCCTGGCCTCGCTCAGTGGGTCAGAATCCAGCATTGCTGTGATATCTGGTGTAGGTCACAGACGCGGCTCGAATCTGGTGTTGTTGCGGCTGTGGTGTAAGCCAGCAGCTGTAGCTTGGATTCCACCCCTAGGCCTGGGAATTTCCATATGCTGCAGGTGCCACCATAGAAACTAAACAACATGCTACTAAACAACAAATGGATCACTGAAGAAATCAAGAGGAAATTAAAAAATACCTAGAAGCAAATGACAACAAAGATATGGCACTCCAAAACCTATGGGATGCAGCAAAAGCAGTTCTAAGAGGAAAGTTTATAGCAATACAAGCCTACCTCAGGAAACAAGAAAAAGCTCAAATAAGCAACCTAACTTTACATCTAAAGCAGCTAGAGAAGGAAGAACAGACAAGACCTAAAGTTAGCAGAAGAAAAGAAATCATAAAGATCAGAGCAGAAATCAATGAACTAGAAACAAAGAAAACCATAGAAAAGATCAATGAAACTAAAAGCTGGTTCTTTGAAACGATCAACAAAATGGATAAACCCTTAGCCAGCCTTATCAAGAAAAAAGAGGACTCAAATCAATAAAATTAGAAATGAAAAAGGAGAAGTAACAATGGACATCACAGAAATACAAAGGATCATAAGAGACTACTATATGCAACTATATGGCAATAAAATGGAAAACCTAGAAGAAATGGACAAATTCTTAGAAAAGTACAATCTTCCTAGAAAAGTACAATCTTCCAAGACTAAACCAAGATGAAACAGAAAAGATGAATCAACCAATCACAAGTTCTTAAATTGAAACTGTGATTAAAAAACTTTCAACAAACAAAAGTCCAGGACCAGATGGCTTCACAGGTGAATTCTATAAAACATTTAGAGAAGAGCTAACACCTATCCTTCTGAAACTCTTCCAAAAAACTGCAGAGGAAGGGACACTCCCAAACTCATTCTATGAGGCAACGATCACCTGATTCCAAAACCAAAGACACCACACAAAAAGAAAACTACAGGCCAATCTCACTGATGAACACAGATGCAAAAATCCTCAACAAAATACTAGCCAACCGAATCCAACAATACATTCAAAGGACTGTACTTCACGATCAAGTGGGATTTATCCCAGGGATGCAAGGATTCTTCAATATCCGCAAATCAATCAGTGTGATACACCACGTTAACAAACTGAAGAATAAAAACCATATGATCCTCTCCATAGATGCAGAAAAAGCCTTTCACAAAATCCAACACCCATTTCTGATAAAAATCCTTCAGAAAGTGGGCATGGGGGAACCTACCTTAACATAATCAAGGCCATCTATGACAAACCCAGAGCTCACACCATTCTCAATGGTGAAAAGCTGAAAGAATTCCCACTGAGATCAGGAACAAGACAGGGATGGGATGTCCACTCTCGACACTACTATTCAGCATAGTTCTGGAAGTCCTAGCCACAGAAATCAGAAAAGTAAAAGAAATAAAAGGAATCCAAAATGGAAAGGAAGAAGTAAAACTATCACTATTTGCAGATGTAAGGATACTATACCTAGAGAATCCGAAAGACTCTACCAGAAAACTGTTAGAGCTCATCAATGAATTTGGCAAAATCGCAGGATACAAATTAATACACAGAAATCAACTGCATTTCTATATATGGTTCTTTTTTTATGTGTGTGTGTCTTTTTTTGCCTTTATCTAGGGCCGCACCCGCAGCATATGGAGGTTCCCAGGCTAGGGGTCTAACAGGAGCTGTAGCTACCAGCCTTCGCCACAGCCACAGCAACGCGGGATCCGAGCCACGTCTGCGACCTACACCACAGTTCACGGCAACGCCGGATCCTTAACTCACTGAGCAAGGCCAGGGATCGAACCCGGAACTTCACAGTTCTTAGTCGGATTCATTAACCACTGAGCCACGAAGGGAACTCCTACATTTCTATATACGAATAATGAAATATCAGAAAGAGAAATTAGGAAAGCAATCCCATTTACCATTGCATCAAAAAGAATCAAATACTTAGGAATAAACCTACCTAAAGAGACAAAAGACCTGTACTCTGAAAACCATAAGACACTGATGAAAGAAATCAAAGATGACATGAACAGATGGAAACACATGCCATGCTCTTGGACTGGAAGAGTCAATACTATCAAAATGACTATACTACCCAAGGCAATCTACAAATTCAAAGCAATCCCTATCAAATTACCAAGGACCTTTTTCACAGAACTAGAACAAAATATTTTAAGGTTTGTTTGGAAACACAAAAAACCCAGAAGAGCCAAAGACATCCTGAAAAAGAAAAATGGAGCTGGAGGAATCAGGCTCCCTGACTTCAGATTCCACTAAAAGCTCCAGTCATCAAAACAATATGGTACTGGCACAGAGACAGAAATATAGATCAGTGGAACGGGATAGAAAGCCCAGAATTAAACCCACGCACCTATAGTCAACTAATCTATGACAAAGGAGGCAAGAATATAGAGTGGAGAAAAGACAGCCTCTTCAATAAGTGGTGCTGGGAAAACTGGACAGCCACACGTATAAGCATGAAATTAGAACACTTCCTAACACCATATACAAAAATAAACTCAAAATGGATTAAAGACCTAGATATAAGATCAGATACTATAAAACTCTTAGAGGAAAACATAGGCCAAACACTCTCCAACATAAATGACAGCAACATCTTCTCAGATCCATCTGTCAGAGTAAGGACAATAAAAAGAGAAATAAACAAATGGGACTTAAGCTTCAAAGTTTCTGCACAGCAAAGGAAACCCTAAACAAAACGAAAAGACAACCCACAGAATGGGAGAAAATATTTGCAAATGAATCCACTGACAAGGGATTAATCTCTAAATACAAACACCTCCTACAGCTCAATACCAAAATATAACAAACAACCCCATCCAAAAATGGGCAGAGGATCTAGGCAGACAATTCTCCAAAGAAGACATGCAGATGGCAAATAAACACATGAAAAGATGTTCAACATCACTCCTCATTAGAGAAATGCAAATCAAAACCACTATGAGGTACCATCTTACACCGGACAGAATGGCCATCATCAAAAAGTCTACAAACAATAAGTGCTGGAGAGGGTGTGGAGAAAAAGGATCCCTACTACACTGCTGGTGGGAATGCAAATTGGTGCAACCACTGTGGAAAACAGTATGGAGATACCTCAGAAAACTCAAAATAGAATTACCATTTGATCCAGCAATCCCACTCCTGGGCATCTATCCAGAGGAAACCATGACTCGAAAAGACACATGTACTCCAGTGTTCATTGCAGCACTCTATGCAATAGCCGGGTCATGGAAACAACCTAAATGCCCATCAACAGAGGAGTGGATAGGGAAGATATGGTACATACACACAATGGAGTATTACTCAGCCATTAAAAGGAACGAAATACCAACATTTATAGCAACAAGGATGGACCTAGAAATTATCATGCGAAGTGAAACCAGTCAGACAATTAGACAGCAACACCCAATGCTATCGCTTACATGTGGAAACTAAAAGACACAATGAACTTCTTTGCAGAACAGACAATGACTCACAGACTTTGGAAAATCTTTGGTTTTTCAAATAAGACAATCTGGGGGGTGGGGGGATGCACTGAGGATTTTGGACGCAAATCCTATAAATTTTTTTTTTTTTTTTTTGCCTTATCTAGGGCTGTACCCGCGGCATATGGAGGTTCCCAGGCTAGGGGTCTAAAAGGAGCTGCGGCTGCCGGCCCTCGCCACAGCCACAGCAACGCGGGATCCGAGCCGCGTCTGCAACCTACACCACAGCTCACGGCAACGCCGGATCCTTAACCCACTGAGCAAGGCCAGGGATTGAACCCACAACCTCATGGTTCCTAGTCAGATTCGTTAACCACTGAGCCACGACAGGAACTCCTAAATCCTATAAAATTGATTTGTGATGATTTTTTTGTACACCTATAATTGAAATAAAATTCATTAATTTAAAAAAAAAAAAGAAGTAACTGGACCTCAATTATAAGCTGACTAACCAACATGATTAATCCATGTCACTTTTAACCCCTACTGGAAATTAATACTATAGTCTGTGACTCAGCCAGAGGTACTGTTAGACCACAGAGCTCCTTTGGGCAAACTGGAAGCACATGCCCTTTCCCCTGAGCGGGCCCAGCCCCATGCTGAGGCTCAGGGCTTGGTAAGTGGCCTGTGGGCTGGACCTGAGTACCTGCTAGTTCCATCAGTCAGAGCACTGTGCTGCAAACTGCCTGTAAAACCACGGGTGGTGGCCCTGGGCTTAACCATAAACTTCTATGTGCCAATAAGCATGGCAAGTCCACGAGTGATGCCAAGAGGAACAGAACACAAGCTCAGGGAGCCAGGCCCGCACCCAGCTCAGCGTTAGGACTGGGTTCTACATGTCCTCCCATTAAACCCGGTTCTCCCCTCCCCAAAAAGTCACAGGACCATGTCGAATATGGAGAAACACCTCTTCAACCTGAAGTTGCTAGAAAATAACTTAGTAGAAATAGCAAGAAATACGAGAAAGAAGAGAAGGCTGGAAAGGCCAAGATGAAAGAAGCCATTCAGAAGAGCAACAGAGAAGATGCAAGAACACACACTGAAAATACAATCGACCAAGAGAACCAGGCAATTCATTTCTTGAGCCTAAGCACTGGGGTTGGTGCTGTGGCAGGGAGAGCTCAAACTATGGGCAAAATGGCCGAGATCACAGCCATTGGCTAAGTCTGCAGATGCTATCTTGAGGGGTACGAACTTTGAAAAGATGATTGCCCTGAGTTCCCGCTGTAGGGCAGTGGGTTAATGATCCAGCTTGTCTCTGTGCAGGTGCCAGTTCCATCCCCAGGCCAAGAGCAGTGGGTTAAGGATCCAGCATATCCCCACCTGTGGGGTCGCAGCTCTAGCTCAGATTCGATCCCTGGTCCAGGAACTTCTAAACTTCCATATGCCATGGGGGTGGCCAGAAAAAAAAAACAACAAAAAAAAGAGAAAAGATGTTTGCCCCGATGGATACATGTGAAACACCAACTGGAAATGCTGGATTGTCAAATGTGACAAAGGGAAGACACAACAAGTGCCCACAACCCTGACATCACCACAAAACCAAGTGAATATGGTGTTTCAAGAAATGGCAGATAATTTTCCAGCTATATGGATGCAACTAGAGAGTCTCATACTAAAGGAAGTCAGAAAGAGAAAGACAAAAACCCTATGATATCGCCTATATGTAGAATCTAAAATATAATACAAATGAACTTACCTACAAAACAGAAACAGATAACACACATAGAGAACAGACTTGTTGCCGAAGGGGAGGGATGGAGTGGGAGTTTGGGGTGAGTAGATGCAAAGTAGTATAAAGAATGGATAAACACCAAAGTCCTACTGTATAGCACAGGGAACTATATTCATATATTCAATATCCTGTGATGAACCACAATGGAAAAGAATATATATATATATATATATATATATATATATATATATATATATATATATTGAGTTCCTATTGTGGATCAGCGGTAACAAACCCAACTAGTAACCATGAGGGTGCAGGTTCGATCCCTGGCCTCGCTCAGTGGGTTTAAGGATCCGGCGTTGCCATGAGCTGTGGTGTAGGTTGCAGATGCAGGCTTGGATTCTGTATTGCTATGGCTGTGGTACAGGCCAGCAGCTGCAGCTCCAATTCGACCCCTAGCCCGGGAACTTCCATAAGCCATGGGTGGGACCCTAAAAAGAAAAAAAATCTAGCACCGAAGTCCTACAGAATAAAAAACAGAATAAAAGGTTTGGGTTTTAAAAAAAGACATGGAAGTTCCCTGGTGGTTCAGTGGGTTAAGGATCCGGCATTGTCACTGCTGTGGTGTGGGTTTTATCCCTGGCCCCAAAACTTCCAAGTGCCATGGACGCAGATGAAAAAAGAAAAAAAGACACCGTCTCTGTTCTCAGTGAAGAATGCCCAGTTTCAGAGCATATTGCTTCATGATAAGCTATTTAAATACATTAATTCAATGAATGGTCACAACTCCATGAGCAAGGGAATGATGTCGCTATTTTATGGGACAAACAAACCAGGGCTTACAGAGGTCAGATAACTAACTCCAAATCACAGAACTAGTAAGTGGCAGAACAGAGATTCAAACTCACATCTATTGAGCTCTAGAGGCCTCTTTTTGTGCTATCTACTGACAATCCAGTTGAATAGATAAAAAAAATTTCTTTTTAATTTAATTTTTATTTTATATTGGAGGATAGTTGATTTACAATGTATGTCAGTTTCAGGTGAACAGGTAAAATTAAGATACATGGGAGTTCCCTGGTGGCTCAGTGGATTTAAGTTTCAGCATTGTCCCTGCTGTGGCTCAGGTCACTGCTGTAGCACAGATTTGATCCCTGGCCAGGGAACTTCCCCATGCCATGGGCATGGCAAACAAAACAAAACAAAACAAAAAATTAAGATGTATGAATACTGTCAATATAATAAGTTACAAATCAGAGAGAATTAGAGCTAGAGAGGGTTCTAAAGACTGAGGGACCAATATAATCTGCTGATACTGGTCAGCCAGGCCTTCCTTCCCCAAAAAGACGGTGTCAGCCCTGGGATGAAGTGGGGTTCCTGCTGTGGCACAATGGGATTGCCAGCATCCTGGGAGTGCTGGGACGCTGGTTCAATCCCCGGCCTGGCACAGTAGGTTGAGGACGCGCATTGCTGCAGCTGTGGCTTGGGTCGAGACTGCAGCTTGGGTATCGACTGCAGTTCAGATCTGATCCCCGGTCCAAGAACTCCATACACCAAGGAGTGGCCAAAAATGAGAAAAAAAAAATTATGTGTATATATATATATATGTATATATATATGTGTGTGTGTGTGTGTATATATATATATATATAAAGTGGAAGAGAAAAGCATGATCAAAGGGCCAAAGTAAGACATAGTTTACTCTCATGCTATGGTGAAGCTGGAAATAAAGCTAGAAAGGCAGAGTGAGGCCCTGAATTGAGGCCCAGGAGCCCAATTTCCTCTCAAATTAAGATGGTAGGGAGGGCACTAAAGAAACTGAGCACTGTTGCTAAGTGCCATTTCCAACATGATAAGAAAGATGCAGATGCAAGGGCCTGCTGCGACGGAGGGAGGGAGGAGAAGTGCTGACCTGCCAAGACAGTCACCGTGTTGCTCCATCCAGTGGGCAGTTTTCAGTGCTCAGCTTTGGGCCACCAGCAGCATCTGACACGGCAAGTCACCTCCCCCTCCTGACACACCTTCCTCACTTGGCGTTCAGGACCCCACCTTTCCTCTTGCCTTTCAGGCTCCACTGCTGGCTCCTCCTCCTGTCCCTGACCTGTTGGAGGCCCCCTTGGACCTCTTCTCTATCCACACATACTCCCCTGATGGAGTTTATTTAGTTCTCTTGTTTTAAAGACCATCTATCTAGGTGCCAATGACTTCCACATTTATATCCAAAGCCAGGTTTTCCTTCCAAACTCCAGACTCATACATCCAACTGCCTACTTCATTCTCAATCTCTAGTGTTTAGGATACATGACCTATATAGACTGTATCACTGACCTATTCATTATGTTTGCTGTTTATTTTCTTGCTCCCACTCCCCTACTAGAATGTAAACTCCTCGAAGACAGGATTCTTTGTTTTGACCACTCATACTCTAAGTGGCAAAATTAGTGACTGGCACATAGTAGGCACTTGATAAATATCTGTAGAATAAACAAATAAAGGGAAGGGCAGCCTCAAGGCAGCATGAGAACACTTAAAATGTACGTAACAAGGGAAAGCAGGTGACAGTGGAAGTTGCTGAGGGGAGGAAGGAGGTGAGTAATTCTCAGGACACCACGTGGAACCTGAGGTGACAGGTGGCCATTTGAGGGGAAGCATCTGGTATGATTCTGAAAATCTGGGACCAGTGCTCATGAGAGAAGTCACAAGCAGAGACAGTGCCCTGGAGCAGGCAGGCGAAGCCAGATCTCCAGAGAAAGAAAAGGTGGAACAAAGGAAACATAAACCACACTCTAGGACCTAAGGGGTTTTGTCGGCTATTTGTGGGCAGAAAACATAGCATGAAACCAGCAAAGGAAATGCTGCCAGTGACCACGGTAGACCTAGGTCTACTGAAGGGCTGGGGAATGAATCCTTGGAGATGCTGAGCTCCCTCAAGTGTTGGGTGTTGTTCCTTTATCACAGTCCAAAGCACAGGGCAGTGGGACCACCTGTTCCTCTGTGGAACGTCCTTGAGGGCAGGGACCAGGTCATGTTTCATTGCTGCACTTCAGCACCTAGCACAGCCCCCACCACACAAGAATCCTTAGCAATGCTGGTGGAATGAAACTAATTATGAAGAAAGTGAGCAGCCTGTATTGGCAGAAAAGGTAGGGTAAAAATAGGACAAAGATCTCGAAAGAAGAGTTAAATTTACCCTCCTTAAGGAAAGATTCCTATATGTAAGTGGTATAATGAAAATCAGTTTGTGGAAGACGTAAGTGGGGTGTGTGTATGTGTGTGTGTGTGTGTGAGAGACAGACAGACAGACACAGACAAGGAAGGGAGACGAGGAAATGAGTCAGGACAGAGGTATACAATCTTTTCTGCTCCCAAGAATATCCTTTTATTATTTTTCCATGGCGTGAACAATTTTATTTCCAAAACAAACTGAACTTACTAAATAAGAACTAACTTTTTTCCATGTTTATGAACCAAGACATAAATATCATATGCAATCAAATCATGTCCTAGAATTTCTTCTGTTGGTCTACAGGCAATCAGAGCTTTCGATCAGCATGAGATAACCAGCCTTAGTAAACCAAAGGGACAGAATTCCAGATAAAGGAAGAAAATGTCTTGACTACTCCATGCGACATCACTGTGGTTCTGAAGAACTCTTGTCTGGTAAGTTCAGGTCACAGGCCAAGGCAGCAGAGCTCATGTAAAAGCCCCCTGGCTCGCATGCTGGCTAAGTAGATTTACAGACTGGCCCATTCTCCACTCATCACCCAGGATGGGGTCCAAAGAATGACTGTCTTCATCGCTGGGGATGTGCTGACTAGCCATTCAAAACAAGAGGTTATTCCACGGAGAGCGACAGATCTCATCATGTACTGGCCCACAGGCAAGTCCGGAAACACAGATGGCCCCTGATCCCACCTGGAATACGTCCCCAGTGATACTCTGCCTCTGAACAGCTCTCAAATTAAGGCAGAGGCATGTGATATCTAGAAACCATTAGATCAGCAGCTCCTGAACATTTTGGTCTCAGGACCCCCTTAGACTCTCAAAAATTATTTTATTTTATTATTTTTTATTTATTTATTTATTTTGTCTTTTTGCCTTTTCTAGGGCCACACTCATGGCATATGCGGGTTCCCAGGCTAGGGGTCTAACAGGAGCTGTAGCCACCAGCCTTCGCCACAGCCACGGCAACGCCAGATCCTTAACCCACTGAGCAAGGCCAGGGATCGATCCCACAACCTCATGGTTCCTAGTCAGATTCGTTAGCCACTGAGCCATAGCAGGAACTCCCAAAAATTCTTTTAAAACCATGGAATCTTGTGTTGACATAGGCTATACTGATGACTTGTCAGAAATTAAAACTGAGAAAAAATTAAATATTTATACTACTTAAATAATAAGGAACTCAGTACACGTTAACCTATTTTTGCATAAAAATAAAACCCAAAAGTACCTAGCGAGAGAGGTGTCCTTGTTTTACATTTTTGCAAGCCAATGTGATGTCTGGCTTAGTGGAAAACAACTGGATTTTCCTATCTCCTATATTTGGTCTGTGGTTATATATTCACAACCTACGTAGATATCACACATCACATAGCCTCTAGTGAGCTCCACTATATATACATACCAGAACACTGCAGTATAAAAAGCAAGTAATGTTTTGACCTTGTGAATTTCCTGAAAAAGTCTCCAGGATGCCCAGGAGTCCCCAGACCGCATTGTGAAAACAGCTGAATTGGGTCAATAGCATATTTTTCCCAAGGGCTCTAAACTCAGCTCTTAGCTTGCTCCCTACTTTCCTGTGTCCCCTTGTAAACCAGCAGCAAGAGTTCCATTTGCCTCCCAGACTGATTGTTCACTGGAAGGTCTACAAGCTCCAGGGCATCTCCACTTTCCAGTCTCCCTGTTGGTCCCCAGCAGAGCAGGCAAACCTGGACTAGCGCCCTGCACTCAAGTCAGCAGCCCCAGGCCATTGCATCGCTCTTCCACCCTTCCAGACCAAGAACCCCTCCCTCCCTGCCTTCTCCTCTGTGTCCTATATGTGACTGGTCAGAAATCCCATTCGTGCATCTTAGATCAACTCAGGTTCTACAGATGGCCAGCAGGCACATGAAAAAAGGCTCAACATCACTAATTATTAGAGAAATGCAAATGAAAAGTACAAAGCAGTACCCCTCACACCAGTTAGAGTAGCCATCATTAACAAATCAACAAATAACAAATGCTGGAGAGGATGTGGAGAAAAGGAAACCCTCCTTCACTGTTGATGGGACTGTAAACTGGTACAACCACTATGGAAAACAGTATGGAGGTAACTAAGAAAACTAATACAGAACTACCATATGATTCAGCAATCCCACTCCTGGGCATATACCTGAACAAAACATTCATTCAAAAAGATACATGCACCCCTATGTTTATCACAACACTATTCACAATAGCCAAGACATGGAAACAACCTAAATGTCCATCAGCAGATGAATGGATCAAGAAGATGGGGCACATATACACAATGGAATACTACTCAGCCATAAAAAGAACGAAATGATGCCATTTGCAGTAACGTAGATGGAACTAGAGATTCCCATACTAAGTGAAGTTGTCAGAAAGAGAAAGACAAATACCATATGATACCACTTATATGTGGAGTCTAAAATATGACACAAATGATTTATCTACAAAGAAGAGATACATCATGGACATGGAGGGCAAACTTGTGTTTGCCAGGGAGAAAGAGGGACAAATGGGGAGTTTGGGATAGGTAGATGCAGACTGTTACATGTAGAACGGACGGGTGACAGGGTCTTGCTGTACAGCATAGGGAACTGTGTCTGGTCTCTTGGGTTAGAGCATGATGGAAAACCAACAAACAAAAAGAATGCATATGAAGGGGTGGCTGGGTCACTTAGCTGCACAGCAGAAATTGAAGGAACATGGTAAATCAACTATATTTTTAAAAAATTAAAAAAAAAAGCTCACGTTCACCCACTTCTCTCTTTACCCACCCCCCACCCCAATTCCTATAAGCCCTCATCCCCACATATTTGGACAAGCCAGCAACTTATGGGACCGGTTCTCTTGCTTACAAACTCTCCTGTCTGTTTGTCCATGCTGTCTTGCAAACTAATGCCCAACTTGCCTTACTAAAGATGGGCATGACTTGTGACCAGCCCCTGACAGCACCATCCACTGACCTCCAACCTGACCCCCTCCATGGGATGTATTGTATTGTCTGGCCCCACATCTTTACCTCTGCCTGTATCCATGCCTGTTGCCACCAAGGGTAGGGCGACTTGCTTCACCTATTGACTCTGGGCTCAGCTATGAGGCTTGTATTAGTCCATGAGATGTTAGGAGACATGACCGTAGCAGAGGTTTGGAAAAGCTCTACGCATTTCTGCTTACTCTGTGTCTCTGACATCTCCGTGAAAAAGGACATGCTTAAGCTGTCCCTCTGAAGTAGCACTACCCAATAGAATTTTTAGCAACGATGTACACATTCTACAGCAGCATTTCCAATCTAGTAACCACTAGCCACATGCAAGCGTTGAACCTTTGAAATGTGACTAGTGTGACTGAAAAGCTGAAATTTTAATATTATTTAATTTTAATAATTTTAATTTAAAATACCTACACATGGAGTTCCCATCATGCCTCAGTGGTTAACGAATCCGATTAGGAACCATGAGGTTGCGGGTTCGATCCCTGGCCTTGCTCAGTGGGTTAAGGATCCGGCGTTGCCGTGAGCTGTGGTGTAGGTTGCAGATGCGGCTCGGATCCCGCGTTGCTGTGGCTGTGGTGAAGGCCGGCAGCTACAGCTCCTGTTAGACCCCTAGCCTGGGACCCTCCATATGCCGCGGGTGCAGCCCTAGATAAGGCAAAAAGACAAAAAATAAATAAATAAATAAAATAAAATACCTACACATGGCTAACAGCTACCACATTAGGCAAAACAGCCGTGAGGGACAGAGACCCACGGAGCAGAACCAAATCATCCCAATTGCTTTTGCTAAAGCCAAAAGGGGATGCCTAGATCAGCCCATTCCCTGCCGACCCCCAGACACATGCGCAACAAACACTTGTTCTATGCCACTGAGGTTTTGTTTGTTACACGGCAAAACTAACTGATACATTTATCTCCTTACCGCACCTGCCTATCCAGACAGAATCCTCCTATTCCAACAAAACACTCTGCTTCAGTGGGGCCGTCTTCCTCACTCTCTTAGCAGGTGCCAAGCCTTTTCCCATCCTGCTGCATTTGCTCCTGTAGTAACTCCCACCCTGAATGGCCTTGCCATTCCCCCCTCTGCCCACTGAAACTGGACCTGTTTTTCAAGTCTTACATTAACCCTCTCTGTAAAGTGCTCCGTCACTGCTCCAACTCACAGTCTCTCAGGTCTGTTACCACATGTTTTAGGCTCGATGCTTGAAAGCATTATAAGTCAACACCAACTTGGGCTGAAATCCTTGTCTAGACATTTCACTGATGCTATATGGCCTTGGGTAATTATTATTATTATTATTATTATTACCATTTCTTCATCTGAAAAAAAAGGGCAAGTTATTGTGAAGATCAAATAATGTAACACTAGCAAGTCCCGGACACACACAGATATACACATCCAATAACTGTTTTCTTTCTCAAGGGGGTTGGTTTGTTTGTTGCTTTTTCGGGCTGTACCAGCAGCATACGGAAATTCCCAAGCTGGGGGTTGAATCAGAGCTGCAGCTGCAGGCCCACACCACAGCCACACCAATGCGGAATCCAAACCTCGCCTGCAACCTACTCCACAGCTCACAGCTCCGGCAATGCTGGATCTTTAACTCACTGAGCGAGGCCAGGGATCAAACCCACATCTTCATGGATACTTACTTAGATTCATTACCACTGTGCCACAACAGGAACTCCCTGGCTGATTCCTTAACCCACTGAGCTGCAACAGGAACTCCCCTCAGTAGGTTTCTTTTCATTTTCCCAGTCTAGTGGCCAGGACAGCACAGAGCGTCTAGATCATTCTCACCCAACCTGTCAATTCACCCTTCACTCAGGGCCCCGTGAGGGTCTCCCTCACTTCAAAAGAGCATCTACACAGCTGCAGAGAGTGGTGGATGTTGTGACATGTCACCAGAACCCCCCTTCAGCTCCTGGGAATGCAGTCCCCAGCTGTCGGTCTTCTTCTCTTTTTAATTAATTAATTAATTAATATTTTAGGGCCGCACCCACGCACATGAAGGTTCCCTGGCTAGGGGTCGAAGCGGAGCTACAGCTGCCAGCCTATGCCACAGCCACAGCAATGCCAGATCCGAGCCGCATCTGTGACTACACCACAGCTCACGGCAATGCCGGATCCTTAACCCACTGAGCGAGGCTAGAATCGAGCCTGCAACCTCATCGTTCTTAGTCGGATTCATTAACCTCTGTGCCACTACGGGAACTCCCTGTCGGTCCTCTTTGACAATTGCCTCCCTGAGAAAATGTGCCTCTCCCAAGGGCCACACCTCCTCCAGAGCAGCCCTTATCTAACCACTGGTCACTGGAAGGATATAGAGGCCCAGCCCCATCAGGAGACTTGAGACAGCTCTGAAAGGCCGTCCTACCTCCAGAGCTCCCAGGGGGCTGGCTGACACCCTTGCTGGCCTGCAACGCAGCTCAGCTTCCCCCTCCATTCAACCCTCCTTCATTGCCCTTCCTTCCACAGGTGTGGATACAAGGCCCTCGCCCTAATGAAATAACCTGCCTGCTGATCTCCACCTCAGAATCCTTCCTGGGAACCCAACCTGCAACACAGAAATAAGATGCAGTGGGGAGTTCCAGCTGGGACTCAGTGGGTTAAGGATCCAGCGCTGCTAAAAGCAGTGTTGTGATGTGGCTCGGATTCAGCGTTGTGCCCCAGTTGCAGCTCTGATTCAACCCGACCCAGGAACTTTCACGTGCCACAGGTGCAGCCATTTAAAAAAAAAGGCTCAGACGTGTGGATGGACAAGAATCACTTTTTAGCAGTAGATTCTCTAGGTCTTTAGAGAGTAATGTGGTCAGTCTGATGCCACAAGTAAATGAAGGCAGAAGATCCCAAATTTAACATAAAGGTTCTGAGCTTGGGGTCCCATGATCCCTCAGAGGGGTTTCTGAATAGAAATCAGTGTGTCTGTTAACTTAGAGGGAAAGAGAAATGTTGCCTGTACTTTCAGTAACCCCTAACTGATATTTAGCAATTCCTTCCATTTTGAATGTAGGCAACAAAACACAGTAGTATTAACACTTAATGACCTTGCCGCTAATGGAAGTCACAGATATTCCCCTATCACATTTAACCACTGCAATTGTCTCAATATTGTTTACAGTCCTCGTGACCTTGAAAGTTCTGTTACTAGCTGACCCACCACTGGATCCACTGCTACACCTTGCTATTTAATTAATATGGTTAAAAATAAATATATATATTAATTGCTTCATGCAATTTTTTAAAAATATTTTAATTTGTCTTGCAACACAACTGATTTCCTTGGCAGTCCTGTGGGGTTTGTTTGGGGCCACAGGTGTGGCATATAGAAGTTCCCAGGTTAGGAGTCCAATCGTAGCTACAGCTGCGGGCCTTCCCCACAGCCACAGCACCACCAGATCTGAGCCGCCTTTGCGACCTAAGCCTGCAGCTCCCAGCAACACCAGATCCTTAACCCAACTGCATCCTCATGAATACTAGTCATGCATACTAGTCAAGTTCGTTTCTACTGAGCCACGACGGGAACTTTCAGTCCCGTGGATTTTTTTTTTTTTTAATGCATTTAAAAACCTGTCACGGGAGTTCCCTGGTGGCCTAGCGGTTAAGGATTCCGTTGTCACTGCTGTAGTTCGGGTTAGATCCCTGGCCTGGGAACTTCCGCGTGCCTCCGATGCGACCAGAAAAAAAAAAAAAAACACCTAAGCCGGGGTCTCATAGGCTTCAGCAGGGTGCGCAAGGAGCTCAGCGGCAGTCAACCCACACGGGGACAAGCTCTGTGGGTGGAGACTTTAAAAGACGCATTCTTTTTCTTCAAAGCCAACTAGCTCCACGTGGGTGGGTCCCGAGCAAAGCCGCCCCAGCCAAAAGACCAGCACAGCCATTTCACGGGCAGGACAGGCTCCAGCCGCTGACGGTGCTGTTCCCCCCACTTCTGGAATGCACACAGCTTTATATGAAATCCACATGGTGCGCAGCGGCAGAAGGCAATGGCACGAAAGGACTTTACCAAGTAGACAGCGTATCCGGACCAGTCAGTTACAAGACTCCAGAGAGCAAAAAGTCTCAGGCCCGCTCCCCTTCTGGGGGCCCCCCATGGTGACAGTGCTGGGCTACAGGAAATTGGATCACCAGGGCGCCCTGCTTTCCCAGCCCTTAACTTTGGAGTGAAAAAAGCTCAACTAGAGAGCAGAATCATTGCCAAGACAAATCCGGAGTCCACACACACAAATGCAGGGACTGTCGGTTAAATTCCCCAGGGGCGAAGAGCCGGCTTTGGCGGTCTTTTCCCGCCGCAGCACCTACTGGAGTCCCAGGGCCCGTGCGCCGGCTGCGACCTAGCTCTGGCCTTTGCCCCGCGCCTGGTCCCAACCCGACCATCTCCTTTCCCCCAAAGGCAGAGGACAATGACGAGATGCGGACCGGCTTCCCAGGGGGCGCAGCTGCCCACGGCCGCGGGAGAGGAAACTCCGCCCGGGTCCCAGAGTCTGCGGTCGCGGGGTCCTGGAGTGAGACAGGGCGCGCATGGGGTGGCGCCGACGGGGCGAGCTCCCCCGACCCGAGTGCCCCTCCAGGGACAGTAAACAGGCTGCGGGGAGGCGTCGGAGGCCGGGCGGAGGCGGGAAGCGCACTGGGGCTTGGAGACCCAGCGCCGCACCCCGCGCCCCAGCCGCCAGCGGGTCGCGCGGTTCCCGCCCACGACGCCCACGTCCGTCCGGCTTCTCTGGCGCCCCCCGCCCGCCTGGGCCTTCCTTCCGACGCCGCCTCAGCCTTGCACGCCTTCCCCCCAGAGTGCTCCCACCTCCCGCCCGGGGTTGCACTCACGTAGACCGAGCGGATGTTGGATTTGTCGAAGAAGCGGAGCGCTGTGCTCAGCTCCAGGGCTGGGGAGACGAGGTCGTCCCCGGCCTCCAGCTCCAGGTCCCCGTGTCCCGGGCCGAAGGGAAAGAGCTCCTGGCGGCTCAGGCAGCCCCCGGGCCCCGCCAGCAGCAGCTGCAGCAGCAGCGCCCGCGTCCACGCAGCCTCGCTCCGGCGGATTGCGGCCAACATGTTGCCGGACGGCCGTCCCGCAAACCGAGGGGCTCGGCGGCCAGAGGCTGAGGAAGGCGGAGATGTAACCGGACGCCCCTCAGCAGCCCCTCCACGCCTCCAGTCTCCCGAAGTTCCCACCCCGGGAAATAGGGGAGGGGAACCAAGGGGAGATGGGGAGGGCAGGGCCCCGCCCCGTCCACAGGGCGCGCAGCAGAGGCTGCCCAATGGCGGTGAGGGGGAGGGCGAGGGGAGACACAGAGTCCCCTCGCGGTTGTGGCTGAAGCGCCCTCGTTCACGGCGGGTTAGTAGGCACTGGTGTCCGCGGTTCCTGAAACCAACCCAGTTCCCACCGAAAGGCCCCTCCCGGGGGTGGGAGCAGAGCGCTGGTCTCTACACCATTGTCCTCGGGCCAGGGCTAAGTCGTGGGGACCCGGCCCCGTGGAAATGCTTTGGTGGATTCGGGGACACAGGCCACCCCAACGCTGTTTGGCGGCGTCCGGAGGTCGGACTCACATGGTCAGACCCTGGTAGGAAGAGGGGATAGTGGGGTGCTGGGGATTAGCAAGAAGGGAGCAGCGCCGTTGACTTGTCCATCTGTTCTTTTAACTCGAGTGCGGGATCCTGTGCTCGGAAAGTGGAAGTTCGGCCAGAAATAGGTTCCAACACCCAGAGACAAAGTCTTGAGTGTAAAGCATTATTCAGTGTTAGGTGGGATGGGGTCCCCATGTGCATTTTAGGACTGGAAAAATTGGTCCAGGAGAGTGACTTTGGGGATATGGGAATCAAGCCAGGTCTTCTGGAAGGGATAGAATTCCACCCGAGGGCTGGGGAAGGAACTTTCCGGAAGGTGGAGGGCATGAGCTCTGGGTGGATTCAAGGGGCCATCTCCCACTTGAGAATTTGGGGAAAGGAGTCCTGTTTGAAGTAAAGCCTTTAATATCAAACCTAGGAATAAAATCTGTTCGAACACTGGCAGGAGAGTTCTGGACAAAGGAAGACAGTGATGTAAGTGGTGTCCTGAATAATCGGTTGATCATTAATTTGGTGGCAGGTTGAAAGAACAGAGGTCATCAGAGGACCATTGAAAGGGAAAAAAAAATGAGTGAGGATAGAAAAGGTGGAAACTGGGGAAAAATGAAGGTGAAGGGAGAAAAGTTTAAATCAGGTGGAAGGTGACCCTGGAGGATTGCAAAAGCTCTCCTGCCTTTTAAAGTCAGGGAATGGGGGCTGCAACTTTGGGAGTTTGGATATGCGTTTGATCTCAGACCTGTTAACCTGGAGGGATCCACAGGGTATCCTCCGTTGCGTGTCACCAGCTAAAATTAAGGGACCCAGTTTGGGATAATTTTTCCAATAATAGCAAATTCTACATAATATTTAGGAAGCAGGAGTCCTGAGCCAGTAGAAAATGTGGAGAAAAAGCCAGTGAAATGAACCGTCGTTTTGCAATCACAAAAACCCTAGGAGACAGAAGCCATCCCGCCTTTGTAGAAGAGGGACAGAGAGACCCAGAGAGGTTAAATCACTTTGCTAAAGTCACACAGCTGCTGGAAGCTTGCATGGGACCCAGGGCCGTCCAGCTCTAAGACCACCTTAACCACCACATGGTAGCCTTGGTATTGCTACATTTCTTTCTCTTGATGTTCAAGAGTGACTAATGCTGCCTGCAATCTGTTGCCAAATCCAGTGGCTTTCCCTTCAGTTCCCTCCCAGAATTGCTGTGCTCAGAGCCTCCTCTGTTCAGCCCCAGAAGCACTTCTTGACTCTAGTACGTGCCATAAGTATCCTCAGCTGCTGCACTGTCTCTGAGCTTTTGGGCTCCAGCTCTGCCCTTTTCCACAGAGAGAACTCCCTACAGAGGCACATTTCCTCCTCTGTGCTCACCTGCACGGGCCCCAGGGCTCCGGTGTGTGCTCAGCCAGCCTCCTCCCGCCTGCACCCAGACTCTCCCCTCCTTCCTATCCTCTGCTTGACAGCAGAGCCATCTCAGAAGCCATTGCCTGTCCTGGAATGCTCTCACCCCTCTCACGAATTCTCTCCCTTTTTAGTACTCAGACGGCTTTGGAATCTCCTATTGGTCCGTGGAATTTTGCTCAGCTAATGCAGAAGCAAGAGCGGCTCCCCACTCAGCCGGTTCACAGTAGCCTGGAGTCCAGGCCGGCTGAGGCCTGGGCTCTGCTTTTACTAGTCCTGTGAACCTGGGCAGGTTTCTTTAACCTCCTCATTTGCAAAGGCTGTTCCTATCTATAATCAAAGGATTGTTATGAGAATTAAATAAGATGATCCATGAAATACTCCTAGCACAGAGCTGAGCACAACATAAGTACTCAGCTAATACTAAAGCTGTCGTTATTGGGAGTTCCTGTTGTGGCTCAGTGGTAATGAACCCAACTAGTATCCATGAGGGTTTGATCCCTGGCCTCGCTCAGTGGGTTAAGGATCCCAAGTTGCCATGAGCTGTGGTGCAGGTCACAAACGAGGCTCAGATCTGATGCTGCTGTGGCTGTGGTGTAGGCGAGCAGCTGTAGCTCTTATTTGACCCCTAGCCTAGGAACTTCCATATGCACAAGTGCTGCCCTAAAAAGCAAGAAAAAAAAATTATTATCTAAATGTACATTTTTCCTGATTCACACTATTTCCACATTTACTAAGAATCCACTTTGAGTCAGACACTGTACTAGGAATTCCCAATATAAAGATCATTAGCTCATAATCCCTTTTGTAAGCAGCTCACAGTCTCGGGAGGGACAGACACAACATTAACATAGTGGCACGTCTAACCCATACACGGAGAGCAATAGTAGATGCAAACTTAATACTAATAACGATTTCATAAGCTGGTAGTTTTATAGCAGAGGTAGGGAAAATGAGATATGCAAAAGTTTTTGCACCCAGTTTTGCAGTTAGTGGAAGACGTAGGATTTGAATCCCAGTGGATCTGAAGCCAAAGCTGATATTCTTTCTACCAAACCCTCCTGCTTTTCTGCAGAAGGGGAGCTTTCTCCCTTGATTTCCATCCACAAAATGTATTTGCTCCTTTGTTTATACACAGTGTTCATGCTCTATTTTTTACATATGCTTCTGTTTCCTAATTTCATTAGTGTTGTCTTTTTTAAGTCTAGTATATACTGTAAACAATCTGTCATTTCCTATTTATAGCCCTGTACTTACTGCAGATTGCCTGGTGCTGTGCCTCCCCCTACAATAATGTGGGCTGGGCGCCAGCCACTCCTGTAGAATTTATAGTTGCAAGTCTATTTACTGTGTAATCATAATCTTCATCACATAATATTTAATTTCATTTTTTTTCATTCACACTCATAGCATATGGAAGTTTCCGGGTCATATTTTGCTCCGGTCTTTTTATTTTATTTTATTTTGGCCGCACAGTGGCATGGAGAAGTTCCCACGCCAGGAACTGAACCTGTGCCACAGCAGTGACAATGCCGAATCCTTAACCTCTAGGCCACCAGGGAACTCCCACTCTGGTCATTTTCTAAGTGTATTTAATAGCTAGGTGTTTTTCTCTAGTTGTGTTATGTGCTTTTTTTCTGAGATATAAGCTCTTTGGGACAAGGATCAGTGTGTTCTGTTTGTTTGCCAAAGTTCACAGAGCTTAATCTGCTGTGTGCATATTAATAAAACTCAACAGTTTGAGAATTCAGTAGTACTTTTCCGGGGGGGTGGGGGTTGGAGGGCACACCGTGGCAAGTGGAAGTTCCTGGGCCGGGGGTTGAACCCATGCCACAGCAGCAACAGCGAGCCACTACAATAACAACACCAGGTCCTTAACTGCTGGCCATGAGGGAACTCCTCAACAGTACTTTTAAGAATCATCTGATATCTGCAGTAGCATAGGCAGCCACAATTGTGTGATTACATCGGTTTAAATTAAGCCCTAGGAGTTCCCGTCGTGGCTCAGTGGTTAATAAATCCGACTAGGAACCATGAGGTTACGGGTTCGATCCCTGGCCTTGCTCAGTGGGTTAAGGATCCAGCATTGCCATGAGCTGTGGTGTAGGTTGCAGACGCGGCTCAGATCCCGTGTTGCTGTGGCTGTGGCGAAGGCCGGTGGCTACAGTTCCTGTTAGACCCCTAGCCTGGGAACCTCCATATGCCGCGGGTGTGGCCCTCGATAAGGCAAAAAGACAAAAAAATTAATTAATTAATTAATTAAGCCCTACACTTTTGAGACGTACACTTCTTCATAGGCTGCCATGATTGGATGAGACAAAATTAAAATTTAGGAAACAGGCTCTATCTGTAAGAAACCAAGGTAACCTTTCTATGTGGCTTATTCAGACCAATGTCCAGGCAATCGAGTGGAAAGATAGGCCAAGTTGTCTATTTCCCCAAAGGAGACATCTGCTCTAATCTCACTCTCCTGTGAGGTTTGGCCGCTGACTACGGATGGCCTTGGAAGTTTCCTGTATTTACCAGACGTCATGTAGAGTTTAGTGTATCAGTGTTCCAATTCCAGGGGAATTCACCTCATTCCTAAATAAGGTGATTGCTGTTTTAAACCACTGGAACTCAGTCGTTATAAGGAAACGCTACATTAAGTGACCATCCCTGCCAAAGAAGGTGTCAAGCAGAGTTTGGTGCTCAGTTGACTGTATTTTCAAAGGAGATTTGGACTAAAACTACTTGGGGAAAAACACAGTTATGGCCATCGATGTGTTTAGTTTGGTAGATACCACAGTTTTCAGGATAAAGTTTAATCCTTCTATTTCCACATCCTGTTTTTCATCTGGACGTTTCGCCGCTTCACTATCATCAGACCTCCAGCATAACCTGTTGTGTTGGTTTTGGTTTTTGTAGTTTATTTTGATTGAGTAATTCTCACTTTATATAAATTTTGCAAAATAATGCCCAAAAAATCTCATCTACCCTTCACCCAGATTTCCTTTAAATATTTTACCACAATTGCTTTAATTCTGTCTTCTTTCTCTGTCTCTATAGGTAGATAGGTAGGTAGGTATCTATACACACACACACACACACACACACACACACACACACACACAAGCTTTATCTGAGGATAAGTTTCAAACATGATGTCATTTTACCTTTGAAAGGTAAAAACTCTATTTCCTAAAAAGTAGAATATTCTCTTACATGACCACAATTCAATTATCAAAATAAGGATGTCAACATTGAACATATGTATAACATTAAATATATACATATATATCCATATATGATATATAACCTATTAGCTCTAATCTAATTTACAATTTGGCTGCACCTGTGGCATATGGAAGTTCCCAGACTAGGGCTCAAATCGGAGCCGTAGCTGCCAGCCTACTCCACAACCACAGCAATGCAAGATCCAAGCTTCATCGGTGACTACATCATAGCTCATGGCAATGCCAAATCCCTGACCCACAGAGCTAAGCCAGGGATCGAACCTGCAACTTCATGGTTTCTAGTCAGATTTGTTTCTGCTGTGCCATAACAGGAACTCCTTAGCTTTCTTTAATTTGAAAGAATTCCTCATTCCTTATCTTTCGAGACCTTGACTTTTTTGTTTTTTCTTTTTCAGCCACACCTGAGGCATATGGAAGTTCCTGGGCAAGGGATCAAATCCAAGCTGGAGCTGTGACATATGCCACAGCTGCAGCAATGCTGGATCCTTAACCTGCTGCACCAGGCCAGTAATCAAACCAGCGCCTCCACAGAGACAGGCTGGATGATTAATACACTGCGGCACAGCATGAACTCCCTTGATTTTTTTTCTTTTTATGGTCACACCCGCGGCATATGGACGTTCCCAGGCTAGGGGTCTAATTGGAGCTGCAGCTGCCAGCCTACACTACAGCCACAGCAAGGCTAGATCTGGCCACAATGCAGTATCCTTAACCCGCTGAGCGAGGCCAGGGATCAAACCCATGTCCTCACAGACACTATGTCGGGTTCTTAACCCACTGAACCACAATGGAAACTCTGACTTTTTTTTTTTGTTTTGACAGCAACTGAGGCATGGGGCAGTTCCCGGGCCAGGGATCGAACCAGTGCCACAGCTGTGGCAACGCTGGATCCTTAACCCTGCTATACCACACGAGAACTTCTGACCTTGATGTTATTTAAGAGTACGGATGAGTTATTTTGTAGACTGTCTCATTTGGGTTGTGTGAGGCTTTGTTATAATTAGATCAGGTCCTGACCCACATGCTGGCAGCAGTACCACCGCAGTGACGAGGTGGCCTTCCCAGTGCATCGTATCAGGAGGCACCCGATGTCCACTGGTCCTAATGCTGCTAGTGTTCGCTTTCACCTTACTTGGTACATTCTCATCACCTAGATTTCTCTATAAAGTTACAGTATTTTCTTTTGAAATGAATAAGAACATGGTAGGAAGTTATTCCGAGATGGTAAATATCCTGTTCATCAAATTTGTCTCTCTAATTGAAACTCCAGTAATGATTCTTGCAGAATCCACTATTATTGTGATGGCTGCCAAATGTTTTTTTCTTCCTTTGATCATTTTAAAAATTTTTTTCAGGGGTTCCTGTTGTGGCTCAGCCAGTTAAGAACTCAAGTAGATATCCATGTGGATGCGGGTTTGATCCCTGGCCTCACTTGGTGGGTTGGGGATCCGGCGTTGCCGTGAACTGCAGTGTATGTTGCAGATATAGCTCAGATCAGGCGTTGCTGTGGTTGTGGTGTAAGCCAGCAGCTGCAGCTTCAGTTCAACCCCTAGCCTGGGAAATTCCATATGCCACGGGTGAGGCCCTAAAAAGCAAAAAAAAAAAAAAAAAAAAAAAAAGGCTTTTCAATAAATAAATAAATAATTTTCAAAACCATAAAATATACATCATATGCACCATCTCAGCATTTTGAAGTGTGCAGCTTGGTACCGTTAAGTATTCATATTGCTGTGCACCCATCACTCCATCCATCTCTAGAACCTTTTCCATTTTGCAAAACCCAAATTCTACATATGTTCAGCAACAACTCCTCACTTTCCCCTCCCCTCAGCCCCTGGTGACCACCATTTTACTTTCTGTTTCTTTGAGTTGGACCAGTCTAGGTACCTCATACAAGTGGAATCTTTTTTTGTTGGTTAGTTTGCTTTCTAGGGCCGCGCCCGCAGCACATGGAGGTTCCCAGGCTAGGGGTCTAATCAGAGCTACAGCTGCCAGCCTACACCACAGTCATAGCAACATGGGATCCAAGCTGCATCTACAACCTACACCACAGCTCACAGCAATGCTGGATCCTCAACCCACTGAGTGAGGCCAGGGATGGAACACGCAACCTAAAGGTTCCCAGGTGGATTCATTTCCACTGCGCCGCAATGGGAACTCCTGAGTGGAAAACTTTTGGAATTATTTGTCTTTGGAGACTGGCTTATTTCACTTAATGTAATGTCCTTGAGATTCATCCATGTTGCAGCATGTGTCAATTTCCTTCCTTTTTAAGGTTGAATGATATTAAACATATACACCTCATTTTGTTTAATCACCTTTCAACAAACACTTGGGTTATTTCCACATTTTAGCTACTACGAAAAATGCTGCTATGAAGAGAGGTGTACAAATACCTATTGGAGTCTCTGCTTTCATTCTTTTGGGTCTATACCCAGAGGTGAAATTGCTGATCATACGGTAATTCCATTTTTTTTTTAGGAGTTATACTGTTTCCACAGTGGCTGCACTATTTTACATTTCCACCAACAGTTCACAAGGGTTCCCATTTCTCTAGCCTTCTCAGTAATATTTGTTGTTGTTGTTGTTGTTGTTGTTGTTTGTCTTTTTAGAGGCACACCCATGGCATATGGAGGTTCCCAGGCTAGGGGTTGAATCAGAGCTGTAGCCTCCGGTCTATGCCACAGCCACAGCAATGCCAGATCCGAGCCACATCTGTGACCTACACCAAAGCTCACGGCAACTCTGGATCCTTAACCCACTGAGCGAGGCCAGGGATTGAAACTGTATCCTCATAGATACTAGTCAGATTCGTTTCTGCTGAGCCACGATGGGAACTCCCATTTTTTGAAATAGTTTCCATCCTAAGGGATGTGAGGTGGTATCTCATTGTGGTTTTCACTTAGCATTCCCCTAATGCTTAGTGGTATGGGTGGGTGGGGGAGGTGATGCACAAATGCACATGCGCACAGCCCTTGCCAGGATGCTGAGCCACGCCCATGCCCAGCTGGGACTACAACTTTCCATATCAGATACTGGGAACCCAGAGCACATTTCCACAAGTGAGCCTCGGGTCTTTTTCTTTTTATTTTTTTTCCCTTTCTTCTTGATGCATTAAACCATGCTGCCATTTTTATCCCGTTTCTATGTTGTTTTGTAAATTTCAATGATGAAGTTTTTGAGTTTTGTGCCCCTAACCCCATTTTCCCCATAAGCCCTATGGTTTCTAGTTCCGTGGTGATTTTCAGGAATGCATGTTCTGCAGTCTAACAGAACCTATCAACTTTTGGTAACAGATACCTGCACAGCCAAGATAATATGTGGATTTCCTGGTATCCATCTGTTTCTCTCTGATATCATTCAAAAATAAGAAAAAAGTGGAGTTCCTACTGTGGCTCAACAGGTTAAGAACCTGACTAGTATCCATGAGGATGTGGGTTTGATCCCTGGCCTCATTCAGTGGGTTAAGGATCTGGCATTGCTGTGAGTTGTAGTGCAGGTTACAGATGCAGCCTGGATCCCGAGTTGCCGTGGCTGTGGCATAGGCCAGTGGCTGTAGCTCCAATTCAACCCCTAGCATGGGACCCTCCATAAGTCTTAAGTGTGGCCCTAAAATGACCAAAAAAGAAAAAGAGCAAATTGATCTGCCAGTGCCATCCCTGAGAGTGATGACACTGAGGCCACTGTGGGACTGAAGGGCACCTGGCTTCCTGCTCTTTGGGTTAACTCTGACTCTCAAAAAAGCCAAGGGATTTCCCCTTCCAGATCCTTCTCAAAGCATCATGCCTGTGCCTATTCTCCTTCTGGAGATGCTCCAGCCCTTGGCCTCTTGCCCACTGGAAACCACACACAGTCATCCATTTAGAGGCAAAAATTACCTTCTGACAGCAAAGAGCTCATTAGAAAGGAGAGGTGCTGGAAGTCAGCCAGTGGAAGTAAGTTCCAAGAGGTACATTAGGGTCAGACTCAGCAGAACTCTGAATGTCCAAAGGACCCGTCTAAGGTGACGATTTTGACAGAGAAATCTTATGCAAATTAGAGACCACTGGACTAAAGCACAAAAGAGACTTTTTTTTTGGGGGGTCTTTTTTCCTTTTCTAGGGCCACATCCACGGCATATGGAGGTTCCCAGGCTATCAGAGCTGTAGCCACCGGCCTACGCCACAGCCACAGCAACGTGGGATCCGAGCCGTGTCTGCAACCTACACCACAGCTCACGGCAATGCCGGATCCTTAACCCACTGAGTGAGGCCAGGGATCTAACCCGCAACCTCGTGGTTCCTAGTCGGATTCGCTAACCACTGAGCCACGACAGGAACTCCACAAAGTAGACTTTTTTAGGGAATGGTTGGCTGAGGAATTTTCTAGAGCATGACCTCCCAAATCTTTCCAACTACCTCATGGAAAACCATGTGGGCTGGTGGCAATGGTTTTCTGCCGTGTAGGTGAAATGCTGCCAGGTTTCAGAAAACCCCAGGTGCAGTCTTATCAAACCTCTTACACCCCCAGTAGCTTCTCCTAAAACTCCACTGGGTTGCAAAAGCAAGCCACTGTCCCCTGGAGATCAAATCCTGGGTTCGGGTACAATTCCTTATTGCATACATAACCAGACCAATTTTTTGTGTTTTTCTTAGGTTAAATAATAATCACTGGAATCGTCACACTGCAAGGAAGGCCAGGTTAGGGTGCACAGGGGCTGCATGAGCAGACCTGGCCCGGCCTTTCACAAAGGCTCAGAGACAGCTGTATCAGGCAATGAGGAGCCACTGGGAGTGTCTGAGGGGTGACGTAAGCTGAGCTGTACTCTGAGAAGATTACACTATCAATTTGGTTGAGATGGAATTAGTGAAATGAAAACGGGAGTGTCAGGGACAGTGGAGAAGATACCGATACTTTTGCAGAGACGGCTTCAATCAGGAGAACGCGGAGGAGGGGAACGCGGTAGCCATGGAAACGCGCTCGGCTCGGCTACAGGAGCGCGGTTGACTGACAGCGCCCGCTGCCTGCGCCTTGCACCAGCCGCCACGTGCCTCTGGCCCCCACTTCCCTGAGCCCGCGGTACTGCGCAGCCCGGTGTCTGCAGGTGACTTGGCCAAGGAGTCACACTGCAGCATGCGGAGTGTCTTCCCACTTACCCTTGTGCTTCTTCCCTCTCATCACAGGCGTGAGACCTGCGCTGAGTCTGGTGGGCTCCCCGCCTACTCCTGGTCCCTTGATCTTTCCCAGGCCCAAGAAAACGGATGAGGTTTGGGGCGGGCAAAGAGGGCCGTGACATCTGTGCCATTTACCATTGTAATTGCAAATCTCTTCAAAGCCTTGTGGAAGTCAAGGAGAGGGTTGGAGATCAATCAACACATACCTTTAACCCACTTTTCAGTATCTGACTACAGATACAATCAGCTCAATATGAAACTGGAGGGCAGATGTGAAAGAAAAATTCGTGAACCCGAACCATCCTGAAGGGTGTGTGGAAGGACAAAGAGTCGATATTTGGTCATGGAAAATAGATTTCAGGTGACAACTTGAGCGAGTCCTCTATCAAAGGACTGGAAACCGCCCGATGTGCAAATGGATTTGTCGCCTGCAATTAAAGTGGCAGGCTTTCTCAACAGCACACTTCTGGATAAGCGGATGTAGCCCAGTGGCTCTCCAGATGAGGGGCCGGCAGCAGCAGCAGCAGCAGCAGCAGCAGCAGCAGCAGCATTTGGGGACTTGCTGAAATGCACTTTCTCAGGGTCCCACCCAGACCTATTGAATCAGAAACCCTGGGGGCGGGCCCCACTCCGTGGTTTAACAAGCCGTCAGGGATTGTGAGGTGGTGGTTTGAGACCCCCTGCCTAAGACCATCTGACCCTGGTCGGCTGGCGATTGAATGACCGTTTCTTTCTTTTTCTTTTTCCTTTTTTTGCTTTTTGTTTTTGTTTTTTAGGGCCACATGTGTGGCATGTGGAAGTTCCCAGGCTAGGGGTTGAATCAAAGCTGCAGCTACGGGCCTACACTACAGCCACAGCACCGCAGGACCTGAGCCCTCTCTGTGACCTTTACGACAACGCCAGATCCTTAACCCACTGAGCGAGGCCAGGGATCGAACCCACATCCTCGTGGATACTTGTCGGGTTCGTTACCACTGGGCTGCAACAGGAACTCCTGCACGACCATTTCTGAATCCTCCTCATCGGGACTGGCATGGGGCCTCGCACACATCAGTTGGTCCACGAACGTCTTTGGACCAAATGGAGGGGACACTTCTTTTTGCTGGGGCGGTTCCCCAGCCTCCGTGAAGGGCAGTGGGTCCATACTCCCCTCCCTGAGGCTGTAATCTCTCACTCTCCCCACTTCCCTCCCTTCTTCCTCTTCTTTTCTCCTCTTCCCTCTTCCTTTTTCCTGGCACTTTGTCCCGACCTGTGCCTTCTCTTTCCTCTTGCACCCTCTGCCAGATAATACCCACGTTCTCCCCTTCAGTCAATGAAACCCTGAAAATCAAATTCCTCCTAGAAGCACCCGCGTCGTTCCTATGTAACTAGAAGTTCCTTAATTAAAAGCAAAAATGGTGTCACGGAGTTCCCTTCGTGGCTTAGTGGTTAACGAATCCGACTAAGAACGGTGATGTTGCGGGTTCGATCCCTGGCCTTGCTCAGTGGGTTAAGGATCCGGTGTTGCCGTGAGCTGTGGTGTAGGTCGCAGACGCGGCTCGGATCCTGTGTTGCTGTGGCTGTGGCGAAGGCCGGCGGCTACAGCTCCTGTTAGACCCCTAGCCTGGGAACTTCCATATGCCACGGGTGCGGCCCAAATAAGGCAAAAAGACAAAAAAAAAAAGCAAAAATGGTGTCATGTATTCATCATTCATTCACTTGCTCATTCTGTCAGCATCTGCTATGGGCTGGGCGTTGTTTTAGGCTGCTGTGGGTGAAAGTTTTGTGTAAGCGGCCAAATAGTAAATACTTTAGGTTTTGTGGGTCAGGAGATAATGTCCTCAACTCTTGAAGCAACTTTCTCATCAAAAAGCTAACAGTGGGGTTTTTCTGTTATTTTGTTTGCCTTTTTTTTTTTTTGCATTATAGCTGGTTTACTAATTTCTATCAAATTTTCCAACTGCACCGTGTGGTGACCCAGTTACATGTACATATACAGATTTGTCACATGTGATTAGACATAGTTCCCTATACTATACAGCTGGATCTCCTTGCTTTTCCATCACAGAAGCACTGGTTAACCCTATTCCCACCCCTCCCCTCCCCCTTGGCAACCACAAGTCTGTTCCCCAAGTTCGTGATTTTCTTTTCTGTTGAGAGGTTCATTTGTGCAGTGTTTTAGACTCCAGTTATAAGAGATTTCATATGGCATCTGTCTTGTTTGCCTTTTAAAATGTAAAAAACGTTTCTGAGCTTACTGGTTATGCTAAAACTGGAATGGGTGGGATCTGGCCCAGAGGCTCTTGTTTGCTGATCCTTGGTTTTAGGTGTCAGGAAGAGAGGGTTGCACGAAAGAGATGAACCTTCCTCCTGTCACAGAATTTACATTCTAGTTGAGAGAGACGGAAACTGAATATAAGTAAATTATCTAATACGTAAGAAGGGCTAAGCTCTATGAGACAGCAGTGACGAGTTGGGGTGTGGGGAGCATGGTGGCAGAGAGGAAGTGTGAATTTTAAATCAGGTGGGCAGGGAAAGCCTCACTGACAAGGTAGCAATTGAGTAAAGACTAAAAGGAAGCCAAGGAATGAGCTATGAGTATTCCAGGCAGGGGGAGCCGTCAGTGCAAAAGTCCTGAGGCAGGAATGGCCCCATATGTGAGACACTCAGAGTAGCTGGAGCCAGGGTGAGAGAGGGGAGTGGTAGGTAAGGTCAGTGTGTAGACCCCTGTATTTTGTGTATGTGTGTGTGTATGTGTCTGCTTGTGTGGTTTTTGGGGTGAGAGAAGAGCAGTGGCTGTGGAAAGGAGCCCCAACTGGTCTCTGAATTCTGTCTCACTTCCTGCGCCTGCTTTCTTTCTGCTCCTCCAAACTAAACCAGAGAGGGTCTGCTACCTGCCCCTGCCCCCGACTCTCTGAGACCCTGCCCTGGCTTAACCCAGGCCTGCCCCCTCTCCTGGCTGGAGGGAAAGAGTCAGAGGTGGGAATCCAAGGGAGAGCTGAAAACTCACTAGAGGGCTCAGGTAACTCTCAGGTTTGAAATAAAGGGCATAAAATAAAGGATTGCCTATTAGGGGTGAAAGGGCCAAATGGGAGGGGGTTGGATGTGCTGGGGGTTGTTTTTCTGGATCTTTACTGGAAAAGGAAAGACCCCACCCCATCCCCCACCCCCGGTCAACGTGGACTCAGAGGAAGGGAAGGCAAGTGGCTCTTGGTTTTAGGGCATCCCCTGGTGTGCCCAGGCCAGCTGGGACTTGGGTTGACGGCACTCCGGCTGAAGAGGGTGAACAGAAATGGACCTTGGGGACTGGGGCTTCGTTACCTGTTGTCTTGGTCCCAGACTGTCACCAGTTGCCTGTCTGCCACTCTAGTCACTTGTGCTGGCGGGTAGGGGTGGGGATAGTTTTCAGAAAGAACAGTCTGATCCCCACAGCCCTTCGATTGTCCCCTATTACCTCTTTTAGTGGTTCCTGGAATTCCAAAGCCTGTGAAAATCAGGGGGATCAACATAGAATCCGCAACTTTTTTATTTTTTGTTTTTAGGGCCCCACCTGCACCATATGGAGGTTCCTAGGCTAGGGGTTGAATAGGAGCTACAACTGACAGCCTACGCCACAGCCACAGCCACGCCAGATCCAGGCAGCATCTGAGAACTACAGTATAGCTGATGGCAAAGCCAGATCCTTAACCCACTGAGTGAGAGCAGGGATCAAACCTGCATCCTCGTGATTCCTAGTCGGATTCGTTACCTCTGTGCCACTCTGGGAATTCCAGAATCTGCAACTTTTTATTGTCTCCATCATTTGATTTGTGACAGGACAATTTCAGAATCAAGAAGGGTCCTTTTCATTGAATATGACTGGCTAACTATGAAAAGTCCACTTTATATAAAGAATATGTGTATGGATCTGTGATTATATATATAATATGTAATCATAATACATGTAATATTTTGTTTGTGTTTTTTTTTTTTCTTTTTAGGGCTGTACCCGCGGCATATGGAGAGTCCCAGGCTAGGGGTCAAATTGGAGCTACAACTGCCGGCCGACGCCACAGCCACAGCAACACAGGATCCGAACCATGTCTGCGACCTACACCACAGCTCACAGCAATGCCAGATCCTTAACCCACTGATCAAGGCCGGGGATCGAACCTGCATCCTCATGGATGCCAGTCAGATTCGTCAACCTCCGAGCCACGACGGGAACTCCTGGAACACATGTAATTTTTAGTGATTTTACCACAGACTAATGAAAGCTATCTCACAGAACAAAGCTGTCCTCAGGCTCATGCTCGGGGGCCAAGGACCTTGGAGGAGGTCCCCTCAGTCCCCACCTCACCCACTGTGCTCTGGCCACTCTGCACCCCTCGAAGTCTCCTAACCTCAGACTTTTCTCCTGCCCTTTAGAGGACGGACTGTATCACTCATCCCTTAGAATAGACTTTTGTCACCGTTAGTCCTCTTTCTTTACACGACCCGGAGCTCTTTGTTCACCTCTGGGTCCTCCCACTGGAGGAAGCTCATAGTAGGTGCTCATGAAATGCTTACCAAACTGAACTGATTATGAGCAGACACTGTCCCATTCAAAGCAAAATTTCCTTAATGAGAACGACTCAGACCTGCACTGGCTGGATAACAAGACTGCCTCCGTGGAGTGTGAACATAAAACACTGCGCAGGAGACTGAGTCACTGGTCCCTTTGTCCAGGAAGGAGAGAAATGATAGGTGTAGATGTGCATAAAACAAATACAGTTTAAGAGTTCCCACTGTGGGTCAGTGGGTTAAGAACCAGCCTGGTATCCATGAGGATGAGGGTTCAATCCCTGGTCTTGCTCAGTGGGTTAAGGATCCAGCATGGCCACAAACTGCAGTCACAGAGGCAGCTCTGATCTGGGATCACTGTGCCTGTGGCATAGGCCTCAGCTGCAGTTCCAATTTGAACCCTAGCAGGGGAACTTCCATATACCCCAGGTACAGCCCTAAAAAAAGAAAACAAGCAAACAAATACAATTTAAAATTGCTTGCTCTGAGCATGGAATCTTCATTGGTCCAAATAATATTATTCCATAGATATATTAAGGAGAAAACACAGTTGATTTTAACATCGTAAAAAAAATAACATAAACGTGTAAAACAGCAATTATGAAGCTGTAACTAATGCATCATCTTTGGGACAAAATTGTGGGTGGATTTTTTATTTTGTCCCCCCCCCTTTTTTTTTTTACCATGCCTGCAGCATGAGGAAGTTCCCAAACCAAGGACTGAACCCATGCCACAGCAGTGACCTGGGCCACTGCTGGGACAATGCTGGATCCTTAAGCTGCTGCTCCACAAGAGAACTCCTGTGGGTGGATTTTTTTAAAAACCTAAAACTTGTTCAAATATTATTTTCTATACGTAGTCTAACTGAGGCACAAAATGCCTTTTATCCTTAAAACCTGCCAGTGTGGGGCTTACATGGGACTCTGTGCAATGCACACAAATTTCCTCTTGGTCACAAAGGCCTGCAGATCAATAAATGGATGGAGACTCCTGAGTCCGTTTATTTCTGGATAGTGTACAGACCTAATATCCATACAGTTTATACAGTTTATTTATGTCTGGTCACTGCATAGACCTAACAGCCTTCATTCCAGTTAGAAGATCTGAAACTAAAACAATCAGCCATCCATTCATTTCAGCCCAAATATGGTGCGACATTTTGGCTCAGAACACACGACCCCCAGGACTGTCCTGCAGCCCAGAAAGGTTTATGAAAGTCAAGTGCTTTTTTTCTTTCAGGAACCAGAGGGCTAAATATTTACAAACGTAAAAAAAGACAGTGCGCCTGAGACCCTCTGGGGGAGGAGTGGCTGACCGAGGGGGCTTTTTCCTTTCCAGGTTTACACTGGAGATAGATTCTGGCAAAACAAATGAGGAAAAATGAGACGAGTGTTCAACCGGTTGTTTGGACAGCATCGCACCAGCTGGCTCATTTGGCCCATGGCGGAGCGATTCAGTTCCACTCTCCTGGCCTTAGCATCAAACCCATGCTTTACTGGTGTCTTGTTTTGATATCAGGACCCCCCACCTGCATACCTGCTCCCTCTGATGCTGAGTGAACGATTAGGCCCCCAAAGTGGATTTCCTCCTTCTTTTTAGTTAGTATTTTAAGCTAATGTCACCACTCTTCATTGTGCTTTTTTTTCTTTCTTTTTTTCCAGGGCCACACCTACAGTATATGGAGGTTCCCAGGCTGGGGTTGAATCAGAGCTGCAGCTGCAGGCCTACACCACAGCTCACGGCAACGCCAGATCTTTAGCCCACCAAGCGAGGCCAGGTACCCTCATGGATATTAGTCAGGGTCGTTACCACTGAGCCACAGTGGGAACTCCATTCATAGTGCTTATTTTTCAAGAAAATGTCTAGACTTAAAAAAAAAAAAACTTCCCGGGGTTCCCATTGTGGCTTAGTGTGTTAAGAACCTAACTAGTATCCATGAGGATACCTGGCCTCGCTCAGTGGGTTAAGGATCTGGCATTGCCGTGAGTTGCGATGTAGATCATAGACGTACCTTGGATCCCGCGTTGCTGTGGCTGTGGTGTAGGCAGGCAGCTGCAGCTCTGATTCGACCCCTAGCCTGTGAACATCCATATGCCCAGGGTACGGTCCTAAAAGACAACAAACAAAAACAAAAACAAAAAATTTCCCTTTTCAAAATTACAAAAACAATGCATGATTATTATAAAAATCTCAAAACGTTTAGGATTATGTCATGTAAGAAGGAAAATTTCTCCTGTATCCCCACATTCCAGAGGTAACTGGCGGTTTCTATTAGGAGCATGGCCTCGGGAGTCAGATTGCCGGGTGCATATTCCATCTCTGCCACTTTCCTTGGATGACCTTGCGCGAGTTCCTTGACCACCTCGTGCTTCAGTTTTCACATCTGTAAAAATGGGGACAACGATGGGGCTCACCTCATAGAGCTGTTGTGAGGATTAAACAAGTTATTACATGTAAAGTGCCCGGAGCAGAAGCACTAGATGTGTGTTAATTATCATCATTAGTGGTGGTCATACTATAAACACACACCATATTACTTAGAATATAGGAGTAGCTGCTGTAACAGAGGCCCGGGGCTACAGTAGCTCGAACAAGACAGAATTGTCTTTCTCTTTCTAGAACCGGTTGGAGTGGGACAGGGCAGGGCGTTGCCTCTGTCCCGTGAAGTTTTGTCCTCTGGTAGGGGTCCTTGTCTGCATCAGAGTGTTATCTCTGGGGTCCAGCTGCAGGAAGAGGACAGAGGAAGTGAACAACTCACTTCCTTTAGAAGGATGTGACCCTTTGGTTGCACAAATAGCTTCTGCTCACATCCTATTGGCCAGAATTCAGGCTCTCTGCCAAAAATGGCTTTGGCCACCCATGTAAATGTAGGATGGGGCTCCACTGCTCCTGGCATCTTCATACCCAGCCAAGTTAATGAACTCTTTAGCTGTCCCCTTGAAATGGACAGGAGTGGGAGGAGACCAGAATTCTATTAGTAACTGAAATAAAGAAGGGATACTGTGGCTCAGCAGGTTGAGAACCTGACTAGTCCCTATGAGGATGTGGGTTCGACCGCCGGCCTCGCTCAGTGGGTTAATGATCCAGCGTTTCTGCAAACCTGCAGTGTAGGTCGCAGATGCGGCTCAGATCCCGCGATGCTGTGGCTGTGGCGTAGGCTCGGATTCAACCCCTGGCTCAGGAGCTTCCATATGCTGTGGGGGCAGCCCTAAACAGAAAAAAAAAATTTTTTTTTAAAGAGTACTGACAAACAACCAGCCATCTCTCCCCATACACTTTTCCTTTCATGGTGTCATTCCAGCATAGTGCTTTGAATGCAGATTTTCCATTTAGTGACGTATTGGGTAAGTCCCCCTATGTCAGTGTAAACATATCTAGTTTACGTTGTCTGTCAGCTCACTGTTTTCCAGGGAATGGAGGGCCTGTAATTCACCAAACCAGGTCTTAGCCCTGAGCACTGATGTTATGTTCAGTCTTTGCTCTTTACAGATCTGCACTGTGCAAACTTCTACAGAGATTTTTTTGGAGGGGGGCAATTTTTTGCTAGCACTTCTATATCATAGTTTTGTAGAAATGTGTTGCTAAGGAAGGAGCCTGTGCATTTAAATTTTGTTTTTACATGCTGTGAAATTCCACTCTGAAAATATTACTGTATCAATTTGTGCTCCCCCAATAACATAGGAGAGTCTTTGGGTCACTGTATCTACGGATGCATGATCTCCCCTTCGAGAGACAACTACTGCCATCTGAAGACCTACGAGAGAAGGGAAGTGGCAACAATGGCTCTCCCCACCCCTAAGTGATTGTCTGGATTTATAATTGGGCCCGTCTGGTGGCGTGGAAACAGGAAAAAGGAAGGAGGCAGAAACCTGACATTCATTGGGGACTAGGTACAATTATCTTACCTTCTATGTGCGGAAATAGAGGCGGAGAGCAGTTCCATTCTCTGCCTAGTTCACCTACCTAGTAAGGCCTTGTTCCCTTCTCTTTTTCTGCTTTCTGGGAAGATTTCCTCTTTCTTTCCACTCTTAAACCCACTTTATCGAGATGCTCCTTACAATTCACCAACATTAAGTACACAACTGGCAAGTTTTAACAAACGGATCCAGCGGTGTAACCACCATCACAACCGTGGTATGAAATGTCTTCATTGCCCCCAAAGACCTGTTGTGCCCTCGGCAGTCAATCCTTTCCTCCACCCAGGCTTGAAAGCCACCAATCCCCTTTCTATCGCTATAATTTTGTTTCTAGAATTTCGTAAAAATGGGAGTTCTCATCGTGGCGCAGCAGAAATGAATCCGACTAGGAACCATGAGGTTGTGGGGTTTGATCCCTGGCCTCACTCAGTGCGTTAGGGATCCGGCATTGCCGTGAGCTGGGGTGTAGGCTGCAGACATGGCTCGGACTTGATGTTGCTGTGGCTGTGGTGTAGGCTGGCAGCTGTAGCTCTGATTCGACCCCTAGCCTGGGAACCTCCATATGCTGCTGGTGAAGCCCTTAAAAAAAAAAAAAAAAAGGGAATTTCATAAAAATGGAGCTATATAGTATGTGATATTTTGAATATGGCATCTTTTACTTAGCCTACTGCATTTGACATCCACCCATGCTGTTACAAATATCTGTTGTTTATTTATTTATTTATTGCTTTTGGAGGCCATAATTGCAGCATATGGAGGTTCTCAGGCTAGGGGTCGAATCGGATCTGTATCCGTCTGCCTTCGCCACAAGCCATAGACATGCCGGATCTGAGCGACCTGTGCAACCTACACCACAGCTCATGGCAACGCTCGTGGTTCCTAGTTGGATTCGTTAACCGCTGTGCCACGATGGGAACGCCCTCTTCTATTTTTAAATCGTTGAGTATTATTTTGTAGTACAAAAATGTGTTTATCCATTCACCAGTTGTCGGATAATTGGCTTGCTTCTCGTTTTTAGCTATTACCAATAAGGCTACAATGAATGTTTCATCCCAGTTTTGTGTGATCATATTCTTTAATTTCTCTTGGGTGAATACCCAGGAGTAGGATTGCTGGGCCATTTATAAGTGTATGTTGAACTTTAGAACAAACTTGCAAACAGTTTTCCAGAGCGGGTGTGCCATTGTTCATCCCTGCCAGCCATGGATGAGAGTTCTGGTTGCTGCACATGCCCACCATCCCTTGATACAGCTGGTCTGTTTTGGTTTTTTTTTTACCTTTCCCTCGGCATGCAGAAGTTCCCCGGCCAGGACTCGAACATGTACCATAGCAGCAACATGAGCCACAGCAGTGACAATGCTGGATCCTTAACCTGCTGAGTTATAAGAGAACTCCTCATGGGTCTTTTCCATGTCACTCATGCTTGGCCAATTTCTTTTCTTTTCTTTTCTTTTGGTCTTTTGTCATTTTAGGGCCGCACTCGCGGCATGTGGAGGTTCCCAGGCTAGGGGTCTAACAGGGGCTGTAGCCGCCGGCCTTCACCACAGCCACAGCAACGTGGGATCCAAGCTGTGTCTGCTACCTACACCACAACTCACGGCAACGCCGGATCCTTAACTCACTGAGCAAGGCCAGGGATCGAACCCACAACCTCATGGTTCCTAGTTGGATTCATTAACCACTGAGCCACAATGGGAACTCCATGCTTGGCCAATTTCAATGGCTTCCCAGTCCATCCTTGATCTCCTGGACTCCCTGTAGACCCAGGACGCACGGCCTCTCTGCCTCTCCTCTGGAGGATAGTCTGGGACACAACCTGATCACACTGATGGAGATGGAAGGGATATTCAGGTGAAGTGAGTGAGAAGTTACCTGCCAGAAGAGGAAACTTTAGAAAGAAGGAACTGGGAAGCTACGGAACCGAAGGTCAGCAAGTTTCACCTGAAGGGAAAATTTGTGTGCATTAGCAAGGGGAGGAGCTAGAGAAAGCTAATTATCAGAAAGAGGTGAAAGTGGGAGTAGGGACGAGATAAAAGGGGATTTCCATTTTGAAAAAATGTGTGTGAAGCTGAGACACATGAGATGATGCAAAGATATAGCAACATTAGTCTGAGAGCATGGACTCTGAGGCAGGGTTCAAATCCTGGCTCCACTATTCACTCTGTGCCATTGTGGGCAAATTTCTCTGCTTCCTCATTGGTTAAATTGGCTAAAAATAGGCTCTACCTCCCGGTGGTCACATGGATCCAGTTATTGCATGTAAAGTACTTACTTAAATACGTTGTTTCTTTTTTTCTTTTTCTTTTTTTGGCCATAAGATGCAGTGGCTTGAATTCCCGACCAAGGATTGAACCTGGGGCCGCAGTTATAAAATCTCCAAATCCTAATCGCTAGACCCCCAGGGAACCTCCACATGTGAAGTACTTAATGTCTGGGAGTTCCCTGGTAGCCCGTTCATTAAGGATCTGGCATTGTTTCTGCTGCGGCTCAGGTCACTTCTGTGGCATGGGTTCAATTCCTGACCCAGGAAATTTTGCCTTCTGCAGGTGCAGCCAAAAAGAAAGTAAAAGAATAACAACAATAAAATTAAAATAATGTCTGGGCCATTATGCATTAGGGATGTGCTTGCAATTTTTTCACCATCATCCTCATCACTTGTCACTATGGACACTATGTATTTCATTGTCATCCCATAATTTCCTTGCACAGTACCCAAAATAACTGTCCAGATTGTGCTCAGAGTCTGTGCACCCTCAGTGGAGTGGGGGACAAGAGCCATCCTGGGGCAAGAACCCCAGCCTTTGACTCTGGGGCACAGTTGTCTAATCGGCAGAGGCAGGTCTGAGGAGCATCTTTTGCAGATTTGCACTGGGGCACCCTTTCATCACGGGGGGAGGGGGTGGGTGGAGAATTTGGCAGGCAGTGGGGCAGGAGAGGTACAATTCTGGACTTAGCTGCTGAGAATGGGAGCAAATAGGAAGGATGCCCATCCATTAGTTCCCACTCAAACTCCGAACACGTGGTTACACTTATCAAATTACATCAATAGAGCTTCTTGCCTCCCCTAGATATATTTGGCACTATCACAAAACCAGACAAGATTCTTTTTGTTGTTGTTTCTTTTGGGGTTTTTGTTTTTTTTTTTTTTTTGGCCTCACCTGGGCCAGGGATTGAACCCACGCCACAGCAGTGACCATGTAGAATCCTTAACCCACTGCGCCATCAGGGAACTCCAAACTGAGACAAGTTTTAAAGCTTGCTTGAAATGTGTGTCTTTGGCAATACCAAGGATTATAAAGCAGCTGCATTACATTCCCACAGACCTCCAACACTTCCTTCCTTCCTGGCTAGAGTACTGCATTTGCTTCTCAAAGTACTAACTGTCTGGTGCTGGAAGGCAACACAGGACATCTGGTCTACCTGGCCCGCCCATGTAATGTGTTCAGCAGACCTGCCCTCTACTGCAGGGGCGCGGTTTGCGGGTAATTCTCACAGCCTCCCCTTACAAGCAAAGTCAGAAATAGGCACAGAGGGAGTTCCCGTCGTGGCTCAGTGGTTAACGAATCCGACTAGGAACCATGAGGTTGCGGGTTCAATCCCTAGCCTTGCTCAGTGGGTTAAGGATCCGGCGTTGCCGTGAGCTGTGGTGTAGGTTGCAGACGCGGCTCGGATCTCGCGTTGCTGTGGCTGTGGCCAAGGCCGGCGGCTACAGCTCCCGTTAGACCCCTAGCCTGGGAACCTCCATATGCCGCGGGTGCAGCCCTAGATAAGGCAAAAAGACAAAAAAAAAAAAAAAGAAATAGGCACAGAAACTGCAAGTGGAGATTATTTATTCATAAGGAAGAGAGAAGAAGGAAAAGAGGCCACTGAAACAGAATGGAAGCCTATTAAGCAGGCTTTGGGAATTCCTGGGACCTTCTTGTAAGTTTCTTGAGGGTCGGGCTGGTGTCTTACCTGTCTTTGCGCACCACCCAGCAGAAACCAGGTGCGTGGTGGGTGGGTGCTGGGTGGTCTCTTCTCCCTTGGTAGGCCTCCCTCTTCCATCTGCATCCAGCCCAGCATCCTTGTTGGAGGCCCTTCTCCTGCCCCCTCTCCATGTTGTTGTCCTCCGCATTCTCTCCTCTTCTTACTCTAAAGCCTCTTCCTAAATGATTTCATGTCCTCTACTAGCTTAAACTTCCTCTTTTGTGCTGTGCATCCCCCTGATCTCCAGCTCCAGCCAAATCTCTCTACTTGATGCCCATGGACTCTTCCATTGCTATCCCATAGACATCTTCAATTCATCATTTCCAGAACCGGAACTCAAAGTCCTCTCCCCTTAGTTCCTATTGTGGCTCAGCAGGTTAAGAACTTGATGGAGTGTCCGTGAGGATGCAGGTTTGATCCGTGGCCTCGTTCAGTGTATTAAGGAACCAGCATTGCCATGGCTGTGGTGTAGGCTCCAGCTGCAGCTCCAATTTGAGCCCTAGCCTGGGAACGAACATACACTGCAGGTGAGGCCCAAAGAAGAAAAAAAGAAAGAAAAACCAAAATTCTCTCCCCCAGTCTACCTGGATCCCTCACCTGGGTCCCAGATACCACACCATCTTTCCCCTTCTGAAACTGACAGCACTTACGATTTGAACCTAGCCAGAACTCAGATTGGGACTTGAACCCACGTTCTGGGGCTTGAACCCAGCCTAAACCCAGATTGGGACTTGAACCCACGGTTTTTAAATTAGAATCACTCGCCTGGTGTCTGGACTTACTGAAGTGCAGGTTCTTTGTGCTTCAGCGCAGAAGGAATTCAGTGAGAGACCAAGTGATAGGCAAGAAATAGATTTATTAAGATAGGATGCTTGTAAGAGATGCAAGAAGGCAGGGAAGGAGACTCCGCCCCAAAGATTAGGTGGGCTACAGTTTTATAATCTACGGGAAATGGGGAGGGAAAAAGACCGCTTTCTTCCTCATTCTTCAAGTAGTAGTTCCTCCTTGGTATCCAGTAGGAGAGTATTCGACCCTATAAGGTCAAACTAAGACTCTCACGGTGCTTATTCAACTCAGCAGAAAGGTGGTTCTTAAACTCCTGCCTCTGGTCTGAACCCGAATGCAGGCCTCCACCCCATCCCCCATCCAATGACCTGAGGCATATCTCATGCCTTGTTCTGATGGCCCTCCCGAGCGATCAACCCACAGTGGTTTCCCAAAGTTCCCCAGGTTTCTCTATCTGTGGCCCCTTATCGATAGATACCTGTGTAACTATCCTCCTACATCCCTATTACTGCAACTTCTCTCTTTTCATCTCCCACCACCCTCTGTCGAATCAGCAGTAATAATGATCGCTGATATCTAATGGCCACATTCTGTGTACCAGACAGCACACTAATCTCTAACATTCTCATCTGATACACAGATTATCTCCAGTAGGTACTCTCCTTAGCTGTGCTTTGTAGATGAGGAAACCAAGGCACAGATTGCTTGCTCAAGGTCACAGAGGTAACAGACAGCTGGATTGAAACTTGGATCTGTCGAATTCAAAAGCTTGAGCTCTTTATTACTGCCCTGCACCACCCTTGATCATGAGTCCCAAACACTTCTTTTTTGTTTTGTTTTTTGTCTTTTTGCCTCATCTAGGGGTCTAACAGGAGCTGTAGCTGTGGACCTTCACCACAGCCACAGCAACACAGGATCTGAGCCACGTCTGCAACCTACACCACAGCTCACGGCAATGCTGGATCCTTAACCCACTGAGCAAGGCCAGGGATCGAACCCGCAACCTCATGGTTCCTAGTGGGATTTGTCAACCACTGAGCCACGACGGGAACTCCATGAGTCCCAAACACTTCTCACCTCCGCATCCTTCTCTCCATCTCCTCTGCACTTGCATCATTTCTCCTGTGGACCGCCACCCCTATGCATGGACCAGCTTCCAGCGTGCACCTCCAGATTGCTGGCACAGTGAAGTTGAAAACTTTTCCATGGTTTGGACTTGCCTATAAGAGAAAACCAGACCTCTAATGCCTTGAAAGGAAAACATCATCTCTGCTTTCCCACATACGTCCATCTTTGCTGTGATGGGTCATGACCTTTCACCTTTTTTTTTTTTTTTTTTTGCTTTTTAGGACCACACCCTTGGTATATGGAGCTTCCCAGGCTAGAGGTTAAATCGGAGCTGTAGCTGCTGGCCTACACCTCAGCCACAGCAACACAGGATCTGAGCCACATGTGTGACCTATACTAGAGCTCATGGCAATGCCCGGTCTTTAACCCACCGAGCAAGGCCAGGGATCAAACCTATATCCTCATGGATACTAGTCAGATTAATTTTTCTGCACCCCAATGGCAACTCCCTTTTTCACTTTTTTTTGTCTTTTTATCCTTTTATGGCCACATCTGTGGCATATGGAGGTTCCTAGGCTAGGGGTCTCATTGGAGTTGTAGCCGCCAGTCTACGCCACAGCCACAGCCACAGCCATGCTAGATCTGAGCCGCATCTGCGACCTACACCACAGCTCATGGCAACGCCAGATCTTTAACACACTGAGCCAGGCCAGGGATCGAACCTGCAACCTCATGGTTCCTAGTCGGATTTGTTTCCACTGCGCCACGATGGGAACTCCCCTCTTTCACTTTTTAGGGATTTTGCCCAAGGTATTTTCTGTCTGGGACTGGCCTTGCTACCTCCTGTGAATTCTACTTGTTCCTTGAAACACAACTCAGATAGCAACTTGCCTAGGAAGGCATTTTGGCATGATTTTGTGGTGTGTAATAAGAAATATCTGTTTAGGGAGTTCCCGTGGTGGCTCAGTGGTTAACGAATCCATCTAGGAACCATGAGGTTGCGGGTTCAAACCCTGGCCTTGCTCAGCGGGTTAAGGATCTGGCGTTGCTGTGAGCTGTGGTGTAGGTCGCAGACGCGGCTCGGATCCCACGTTGCTGTGGCTGTGGCGAAGGCCGGCAGCTACAGCTCCTGTTAGACCCCTAGCCTGGGCACCTCCATATGCCGCGAGTGTGGCCCTAGATAAAGCAAAAAGAGAAAAAAAAAAGAAAAGAAATATCTATTTGGTCTCTGTCCCAGTCCAGCTCTTGGCACAGAGATCCTCAAACCTTGGAATTTCTCTTTTTGTCCCTTTTTTAAAAACAATTAATTTTAAAATGTAATTTTATCGGAATATAGTGGATTTACAATGTTGGGTTAGTTTCAGGTGTATACCATATGAATCAGTCAAACATATAAATATAACCCTTGGGATTTCTGAGGTGATAAGAGAATTAAAAGAAGTGTCTTTTGTATTCTTCAGAGGCCCGTTTCAACCACACCTGAGTTTCTGTTAGTAGGAAAATCCCTCAGAATAAGGGCTGGTTACCAGGGAACCAGTCACGTGATGAGAGGGTGGGCCTTCCAGCCCCTAAACCTCCAGGGAGAAGAGAGGGGCTGGAAGTTGTTGAATCAATCCCTGAAGGGCCAGTGACATATCAATCATGCCTACATAATGAAGCCTCCATAAAAATTTCTAAAGGAGGTTTCAGAGGGCTTCTGAATTAATGGGGGTGCTGGGGTTGCAGGGAGAGAGTCTGGGAGCTCTGCAGGCTTTCCCCACACCTTGCCCTGTACATTCCTTCCCTCTGGCTGTTTCTGAGTTATAAAGTTATAAACCAGTAATCTAGTCTGTAAACTGTTTTCCTGGGTTCTGTGAGCCATTCTGGTCAATCACTGAGCCCGAGGAAAGGGGTTGTGGGGAACCCTCGATTTATAGTCAGAAGCACAGGTGACAACCAGGGCTAGCAGCTGGTGTCAGCAGTGAGGGCAGGGAGTCAGCCTGTAACCTGGGGAGAACTGATGCTGTCTCCAGGAGGCACGCAGCTGGTACTGGAGAGTTGTGGGGTGTCAGACACCCACCTGCCCTCACATTTAGTAGCCGGGAGAATTGAGAGGGAGTGGCGAGTAGAGGAGAAACGTGGGGTTTTTTACCTTTCAACATTCCAGTTCTCCCAGGCAGAATCGAATGTTCTTTCCCCCAGGCCCATGTTATTCTGTTTTTAAAATTTATTTTTGGCCATGCCCATGGTATCCAGAAGTTCCCAGACCAAGGATCCAACCCTCACCACAGCAGCGACCCGAGCCACGGCAATAACAGCACCAGGTCCTTGATTGCTAGGTCTCCAGGGAACTCCTTTATTATATTTCTTTAATAGTTAGTAGTGATAATTCCTTTACCTGCACGTTGCCCTAGAGCTGCCATTTCTCTTTTCAAGTGGACGCAACGCCATTGTTGCAAGCAGATTCCGAATCCTTGGTTAATTTGTCATTCAGTAGACTCTAACCGAGCTCCTTCACTGAAATCTCAGACAACTGCTGAGCACAGGCAGTGGGAAATGAGTGAGACAGGAACCCGAGCATGGAAGAGCTCTGGATTTGTGTTAAATACACTTTTAGGATGTAGGGCTGTGACCAGGTTCCAATCACACATGTGATTCCAGTGACTAATGTAAGGCTTGCTCAGGGCAAGTGTTAAAGGTCAAATGAGAGCGCGGAATCCTAACCACTAGACCACCAGGGAATCTAAAGGTCAAATGAATGAACGAACCTGAATTCTGTTTCTGATCCAATTTATGGACTTAAAAGAGGAGAAGTGAGGAATGAGAATAAAATCTCTGTTGAGAGCTTGACCTCCTGTTCTACAATGAACATCCACAGCGGATTCTAAGAAAAGCCCAAAGCACACAGTCATGGTCTGTGCATGCGGGTCGGAAGAATTTCTGGACTCCTATTGGGGTGAAAAGAAAGAAGAGTTTACTGAGAGTAGAAATGCTGCTAGCACAGTGGGACCACCTCTTAATGATCAGGGAGAGCTGACAATAAGCACATAGTCATGTCTGTTTTTACAGCCCAGGGAGAGGGGCGGTCTCAGGATACACCTGCTGACCTGCTGATTGGTTGGGGAAAGAGGGGCCTTAGGTTACGCTTGCTGATTGGTTGGGGGCGCCCTAGAGGGGCGGGGTGAGGAGTGGGCCACAAACCTTTCCTAGCAGGGGCAGGAAGGAGTCGGCCAGGTTGCTCAGGTGGGGAAGGGGCGTTGCAGTGAGACAGGTGGGGCGATGATGTGGGTCTGGTCATTCTTGTCTTGGCCACAGGTTTTGAGTTGAATCTCCTTGAAGGGGCCTTGAAGCCCAACACACAAGCTGGAAACCAGCACTGCGCCGGGCAGCAGTGGGTCCCCATGTGATCTGTTTATTTTAGGGGCCCTCAGCTTGGGGCCCAGATAAACTGTGACGCCAAGCGGCAGAACTTTAACAGGCCCAGGAAGGGAGGATTTTGATTTCTCCTATTGACAGAACCTGTTATTGACCTCGGTGAAGACTTTAACATCAAAATGGAACCTGCGGGTGTTCCCATCGTTGCTCCGCGATAACGACCCAACCAGTATCCATGAGGACCTGGGTTCGGCCCCTGACCTCGCTCAGTGGGTGAAAGGATCCGGCATTGCTGTGAACTGTGGTGTAGGTTGTAGACATGGCTCCGATCTAGTGTGGTTGTGGCGCAGGCCGGCAACTGTAGCTCCGATTCGATTCCTAGCCTGGGAATCTCCATATGCTATGGGTGCAGCCCTAAAAAGACCAAAAAAAAAAAGAGAGAGAGAGAGAAATGAAAACTGCGGTTCACTTTCAAACACCTGAAACCACTTCCCTGTTTCGGTTGCTCTAAAAACCCCAAGGGAATTAGTCCCTGGTGTTTGTGGGAAACCTCTGCCAAGCTTGTTAAGCTGTCAGAGGAAGGAGGAGGGGGAGGAAGGGGTGTGAGCGTAACAGCTCAGGTCACAGGCAGGGTGTCCCCTATGCCAGAGCCTAGCAAGTTGGAGAGTTCCTGCCACCTGGGTACAAACTCCACCACGGAACAATTTCAGTGACCACCGCGACATTTCTCAAGAAGGTCAGGAGGCCCCAGGAAGAGTAGAAATAAGTGCCTGGCCTGTCATTCACCACCAGGCCCCATGGTTCCAGAAACGAGGCAAAGCTGCCATGATTGACCCAAGCCACTGACGCTGCACAGCCCCCAGCCTTGCACGGCCTGGTCCCAGCAGATCTCAAACCAAGCCAAGGGTGCGGAAAAGTGGACAGAGCAGACCATTTGCCATCCCGCAGTTGGAGAGAAAACCTTCATGAATTTCCGGGTCATCAGTATCTGCGTGATTTGCGCTTGGGGATTTCAGGTGGGGCTGGGCCCCAGCCACGGCCCTGGGGCACCTGAGGAGTGAACAGGGCCTGGGGCTGCCTCTGTTACTGTGTGTGCAAGAGCGTGTATATGTGTGTTGGGGGGGGAGGGATGGGGGATGGGGGTGGGTGTGACCGTCTCCAATCTCACACGGCCCCTCGCACCCACCCTCCTGTTTCCTGAGCCCTCCCCACCCCCACCCCCCACGGGAGGGACACCTCTCCCCTGCTGGTCTCCTGGCCTTATGATAATGACCATTTCCTGCTCTGTGTCACAGTCATTTGTACCTGTCCTGTGCCCTGGGACTTGAAAGCCCTGGGGGACTGCAAGGGACCCAGCCCACCTGCACTGGTAGGTGTTCAAAAGTCATCCCGTGACTGTGATCCCTGGGGTGGGGGTGGAGAAAACCCAGATTTGTACGTTTGTCCTGGTCACCACTGGACACAGCCAGCGTAAGCCCTTGGGCTCCCCACAGGGAAGGGCCTGGGGGCAGGAGAGGCTGCTCTGTGGCATCAGGACCACCGGCTCAGAGCCTCCCTTTCTCAACCATGGCACTAGGAGTGGGAAACTCCTTTCCATAAGCAGCACATGATGTGCTGGTGCCACCTAATAACAAAGAGAAAATAGGTCTAGTCTTTTTGGGAGGCCCAGGGAGGGAATTATCAGTGTTACAAATAAGTCATTGGAAATGAATGGGAATGAAGTAAGACTCAAGTGAAGAAGAGGAGAAAAACATCTGGAACTTTTTTTTTCTGATTTTTTTAGGACAACACCCTCCACATACGGAAGTTCCCAGGCTAGGAGTCCCATCTGAGCTGTAGCTGCCAGCCTTTGCCACAGCCACAGCAATGCCAGATCCGAGCCTCATGTGACCTACACCACAGCTCACCGCAACACCAGATCCTTAACCCACTGAGCAAGGCCAGGGATCGAACCCACCTCCTTGTGGATGCTAGTCAGATTCGCTTCCGCTGAGCCTTGAGGGGAACTCCACACTTTCTGAATTTTCTGAAGCTGCTCCTGGCTGTGAAATGCAGCCCTGGGGTTGGGCGTTGGCAGGGTGGGTTCTGCAGGGGTCACTCGTCCAGGGCAGTTGCAAAGGGCCTCGGAGTTCCCAGCTCCGCTGGGACTGCTGCACAGGAAGCTCCCCCGAAAAGCTGTTGCCAGGTGCACGGGCTGTCGCTGCTTGCAGCTGGTGCATCTTTCCCTGTTTCCGTTTTGCTGTGCTTACCTTGTTTTAGAAGTTGCTGAAAGTATATTTCTCTCCCCTGAGAGAGCAGGCGCTGCTGGCCCTGTCTAGAATCACTTCTCAGCTTCTCCAGGTTGGTGGCCCCACACAGCCTCTGCTTTCTCTTCTCCCCTCTCGTTACCGACTCTTTCAGCAAGTGTTAGTATTTGAAGGGAGGGAAGGGTAGAGGAGAAAGTAAATAGAGTTAAAATTCAATCTGGAGGAGTTCCCGTCGTGGCTCAGTGGTTACAAACCTGACTAGTATCCATGAGGATGTGGGTTTGATCTCTGGCTTCACTCAGCGGGTTAAGGATCTAACGTTGCTGTGAGCTGTGGTATAGGTCGCAAACTTGGCTCAGATCCTGAGTGGCTGTGGTGTAGGCCAGCAGCTCTGATTTGAGCCCTAGCCTGGAAACTTCCATACGCCTCAGGTGCAACCCTAAGAAGACACACACACACACACACACACACACACACACACACACACACACACACAATTCAATCTAGGAGTTCCCACTGTGGCTCAGTGGCCTGACATAGCCTCTGTGAGGATGTGGGTTTGATCCCTGGCCTCGCTCAGTGGGCTATGGATCCAGCCTTGCCACAAGCTGCTGTGCAGGTTGCAGATGACTCCACTGGTGTTGTAGCTGCTGTGGTGGCTGGCAGCTGCTGCTTCCATTTGACCCCTAGCCCAGGAACTTCCGTATGCCATAGGTGAAGCTGTAAAAAGAAAAAAAAAATCCATCTGAGAGCAGCTTTGATCAGTGGCTTAGTAGGGAGAAGTGAGTATTTAATTGTTGGACTTCAAGACCCCTTCAAGGAGATAGAAGTCACAGCCTCTGGCCAAGGCAAGAATGACCAGACCCGCATCATCGTCCCACCTGTCCCACTGTAATGCCCCTCCCCCACCTGAGCAACCTGGCCGACTCCTTCCTGTCCCTGCTAGGAAAGGTGTGTTGCCCACTCCTCACCCCGCCCCTCTAGGGCCTTATACGCCCCCAACCAATCAGCAAGCTTAACCTAAGACCCCTCTTCCCCAACCAATCAGCAGGTCAGCAGGTTCGTCCTGAGACCTCTCCTCTGCCTGGGCTGTAACCTCATGTTCAGGGTCAGCTCTCCCTGATCATTAGGAAGTTGGCCCCCTGTGCTGAGAGTGTCATTTGCCTCAGTAAACTTGTCTTTTCTTCACCTTGCTTTTGAATCTGGAAAATTCTTCTTTCTGACCCGCGTGCACAGAGCACGACACTACTGTTTTATTAGATTTCTGCATTTGATATTTCTTCTTACAAGAGATTTTCAAAGTCGACCTGGTATCGGAGAATAGAATACAAAATTTCTATTTTGACAATTTTATTCAATTTATTCGTGGTGTGTAAAAACAGCAGCTCCCAGAAGATGGCGCCAAAGTCTGTCTTTTCTTCACCTTCCTCCTTGTTCTTTACTGTTGTTTCACACCCCCCCCAAAAGTGAAGTATTTTTATCAGCACTGAACAATTCTAGTGAAGATCCGCAGCAGAAAACTCTCAGTAAGATATTTAGGGGGAAAATAGCCTCAAGGGTTGTAGCCTAGATTGGTATAGTTAGCAACTCAGAGGACTGCAAATTGTAGCAGGACATTTCACAGTTGGAAAGCAATGGAAGATGTCAAGGTCAAGCTCTTTCCTTTATTGTCTATGTGGCCCTGACTCCTTGAGGCTTAGTTTCCATCTTTCTCTAAAGGAACTAAAATTCCTACTTGGTTACAGAGCAGTTGTGACGCTCCACTGAGATGATTTTGTGTAAAATGCTACATAAATCATAATGGCTTTTACGAAGATAACAGAGGCAAACTGTAAAATTGGTAAAATGATCGTAAGGGTGCCTATCTTATCCCAGTTTTATGAGGAATACATAAGATAATGTATATATTTTTAAAACATATTCAGTAATGTTTATTGATGGTTCCTATATGTTAGAAGCAGTGCTAGCTTGGAAATAATAAAAGAAAATATAAAAATCCTTTGTAAAGTTTTTTTTTTTTTTTTTTTTCCTTTGGCCCTACCTGGGGCATATCGAAGCTCCCAGGCCAGAGATCGAGTCAGAGCCATAGCTGCAGCAATGCTGGATCCTAACCCACTGCACCGGACTGGGGATAGAACCCACGCTCCAGCAGGTACATGAGCTGCAGAGATAACGCAGGATCCTTAACCCCCTGTGCCACACAGCAGGAACTCCAGATTGTAAAGTTTTTATGTAAATAGTCCTTTGTAAATTAGAAGGCATCATACATTTTTTTTTCTCTACTTTCTTCATCTCTTCCAATCTGGACACACTCACATTTGCACTATGACACATTCTGCAACTAATATTATTTTCGGATGTCTTTGTTTAACCTATAATGCATGGCAGCCATCATAAATTATAGCATGGAACTGAGACAGTATATTAACTCAGGTAGTCAGTGTAGGAGCATGGGCTTCGATGCATTCTTTGATATGGCCTTTCATTAACATTTATGGTTTAAGGGCTCCAGAGAGAAATTCCCCACAGGCCTTGTTTACTGTAGAAATGTGCCTTCCCCCAAACAGACCATAATCTCTAACCCACTCCTCAACTGATAGGAAAGGAATGCGAGAAGTGGTGACCTAGTCCAAGGAAAGAGAAGGACAAAGAAGTCATCAAACTTATGAGGACATTTCTACACCTAAGGCCCTATTGGACAAGGACTGATAGAGGTAATTGAACAAGGTAATTGAAAGATGTGGGAGAAAACCACATCTTTCTGGACCCCACGTTGGTACCCCCCCGTCTTTAAAGAATAAAAACCCCTGTAGGACAATAGAGAAGGGGGCTCTTCTCCTCCCTCCCAGCAGCCCTGGGAGCTATTTGCTTTCCTTTAATAAAGACATTGCTTGCTTGCTGCCTACGTGTTCGCGGAGTTCATTCTTCGACTGCCGTGAACAAGAACCCAGACTCTGGTATCATCTTCCCGGTATCAGAACCAAAACTGTGACAAAATATTCTTGAAATATTTTGGTGACTGAAAAAGTAACAAAATTCATACAAAATTATCTATATGTATATATGAATATGGAAGAATATATTTAATATATTCTTATATTAAAGATTATAAATAAAAATATTATTCTTTTAATAATATTCACAATAGCTTTCTCCAGGGGGGAAGATTGATGATTTTGAATTTCCTTGCTTGCCTAGATATAATTTTTACATTTTATATGAGAAAAATTATGTAATTTTTGAGTTAAAAACTAAGAATTTTTTTTTTTGTCTTTTTAGGGCCACATCCGCAGCATATGGAAGCTCCCAGGTTAGGGGTCAAATCAGAGCTACAACTGCTGGCCTAAACCACAGCCACAACAGTGCCAAATCTGGGCTGCATCTGCGACCTACACCTAAGCTCATGGCAACACCGGATCATTAACCCACTGAACGAGGCCAGGATTGAACTCTAGTCCTCATGGATACTAGTCAGGTTTGTAACCTGCTGAGCCACAACAGGAACAAACTCCCTTCTTTCCTTCCTTCCTTCCTTCCTTCTCTTTCTTTCTCTCTTTCACTAAACCTATGACATATGGAAATTCCTGGGCCAGCGATTTGACCATGTCAGTGACCCAAGCCACTGCAGTGACAATGCCAGATCTTTAACCTACTTTGCTACCAGAACCCCCGCCCCCATTTCTATAACAGCCTCTCCCATGGGTTTCCTTCCAGCTCTTGGGTCTTCTGACTTCCCCTCCTCCTGACTCAAGGCCTCACCCCTACTCCCTAGATGGTTATAAGAACCGTCTGAGTTGTTCCTCTTCTCACCCCGTCCACCAGGGTGATCTTTCTGACACTGAGACCAAATCCGGTTCCTCAAGTCTGCAAATGTGGCCTGAATTGGCAGGATAAAATCTAACCTCCTTAGTTAGACATAGAATGCTCCTTGTAATCTGGCCCCCCAGGACCTCTAATACTACCCTTATCCTCACCCCTTTGCAGGTTGCAGGATAGAACCAATTGTATTTCCAGTGCTGGAAAACCAGGCTGCTTCATGCTTCGGTATCTCCACACAGGAGGTCACTGTATTCTAGAACTTGCATTACAGGTACTTGTGTGCCTACATATCTCTCACTGTGGCGCAAGCTCCTGGAGGGCAGGGGTCTCTTTTGCCCTCCTTATATCTCAGTGACAGCATATAAGAACTTCTATTTGGACAATTAATAAATACAAGCAGCGCTAGAAAACAGACTGGTGTCTTGGTGGTAATCTCAAAATCATTAAGGGGTATAGCTAGTGCTGGAAGCCATCTCTGGAAAAGTCCCCTCACTTCCCCTTATGTAAGCATCCTGACTACTGAGGGGCTTCTGGAGGATGACAAGATGCTGGGAGCACATAGAAGCAGGTTAATAGGAAAACGGAGTCAGGGCTGTAATTCCACACTAGGGTAGAAAGACATTACCAGGGGAGTTCCCGTTGTGGCTCAGTGGGTTACCAACCTGACTAGTAGCCATGAGGACACAGGTTCGATCCCTGGCCTCGTTCAGTGAGTTAAGGATCCAGCATTGCCTTGAGCTGTGGTATAGGTCGCAGATGTGGCTCGGATCTGGCGTTGCTGTGTCTGTGGCATAGGCCACTACAAACACCCCAAACTGGAGACTTTAATAAGAGCTGGTGTTGAAAGGCCACACGGCAACAGAGAATTTCAGGCTGAGAGACCCTCTCTTGTCCCCCGCTGAGTGTCCCCAAGGAGAGGAGGTTGTGTGGGGATGGAGAGGTCCCTGTGTTTCCGTCCCCAGGCCAGGGGGTCCCGCCTGCTTTCAGATTTACAGCCCACAGGAGCTTGCTAGTCAGAAGCCTGCAAGGCAGGCAGAGCGGTGTAGCTGAAAGAGTTCTTGTCTAATCAGGACACTTGACTTCTGTTTTTTCTAGATCTGCCACTAACTGGCCATGTGATCTTGCAATGCCCAGGAGCCTTGCCCACTTGTAGAACAAAGGGTGTTCAGATCACTCCTAGCTGTAAAATTCTGAAAGAGGTAACACTGCCATTTAAGGATTGTTCCACGCTTTGAAGGATGAATGGATCCCCCTTTCCCAAGGTATCAAAGCCATGGGCTGAATCCCCTCAGAGCCTCCCCTCCACTCACTACGCCTGCCTCCTGATGACAGCGGCTTACACAGAGGCCCAAGACATTCGAGAAACTTCCCTGCAGGAAAGAACTCTAGTTGCCCTCTTTTGTGTATGTGTGTTTTTTCAGGGCTGCACTGTGTACCTTTGGCATATGGAGGTTCCTGGGCTAGAAGTGGAATTGAAGCTGGAGCTATGACCTACACCAGAGCTCACGGCAACGCTGGATCCTTTAACCCACTGAGCAAGGCCAGGGATCGAACCCACATCCTCATGGTTACTAGTCTGGTTTTTAACCCGCTGAGCTACAACGGGAACTCCTGTAGCTGGCATCTTGATTTTCACTGTTTTCAACCATTTTGAGTTGAAGTAAATGATAGATTTGATTAATCTGTGTGGAATAGAGCCTGCTCGAGTTCTCTGAAAGTTGTCTGTGCTGAATGGGAGCTGGCCCTGAGCTGCTGCCCACAAGGAAAGGGGCGAAGGGAGGTTGTGGAGAGAGGACGAGGGAGAGAGGGAGGGAGGAAGGAGAAAAAGAAGGGGAAGTCGAGGAAGGGAGGAGGGGAGAGAGAGAGAAATTAATTTCTTTTGACAAACCCAGACTGTGATGTCCACAACCCCCAGCTATCATTTAGTCAAGGCTGTTAATTAGGGGACACGGATGGGCTGTCACCTAGAGCCCCCAAGCTGCTTTTTCACTGGGAGGCTGAGCTGGTGGTGGCAGCAGACACTAGAAATTCCCCAGATGCTGCCTGGGGAGACGGCCACCTGGATGGCTGGGAGTCACCAGCATTTCACCCTCCAAAGTCCTGCCTGTATCTTCATTTAGATCCACAACCATATAAGGGCTAAAAAGCATAAGATTTAATTTCCAAACTAGGAAATAAAAAGTGAGAGAGAAAAAAGGGTGGGAGTTCCTATTGCGGCTCCGTGGTTCATGAACCCGACTACTGTCCGTGAGGATACTAGTTCCATCAACTAGTTTGATCTCTGGCCTTGCTCAGTGAGTTAAGGATCCGGTGTTGCCGTGAGCTATGGTGTAGGTCGCAGATGAGGCTCGGATCCCGCGTTGCTGTGGCTGTGGTGTAGGCCGGCAGCTACAGCTCCTGTTAGACCCCTGGCCTGGGAACCTCCGTATGCTGCGGGTGTGGCCCTAGAAAAGGCAAAAAAAAAAAAGAAAGGAAGAAAGGGACTTTTAGCATGTCGTAGACAGTGACACTTAATATGCCCAGACACCTTATATTGGGAGAATTTTCTTCCAGGCAGAAAAAGTTTTATTTTGTACTTATTAGCAATTTATGAACATTTAACACAATACCGTTAGACATAGATGTACTTTGTTATTTTCTCATGGTATTTCTTTATTCTCTCTCTCTCTTTTCTTCTGGCTGCACTGCCAGCATGCAGGAGTCATAAAAGTTACCAGACCAGGGACTGAACCCATGCAACAGCAGCAACCTGAGCCGCTGCAGTGATAACACTGCGTCCTGAGCCCACTGAGCCACCAGGGAAGTCACTGTTTCTTTTCTTTTATGCAACTTACTGTGCTGTGCAATTATGAGTATCTCCTTGTTTTCTGCTAGAACAAAAGTCCCCTGTGGTCAGGGACCACGTGCGCTTAGCTCGACAGACTCAAGACACATTCGTGGAATGATAATAGTAAGGTCCACCATCCTCATTCTCTAAGGGCCAACCCGATGTGCGTGGAGTGAAGAGGGGCCCAAATTAGGAATCAGAGGACAAGGCCCCGCTTTAGGCTCAGCACCCGCCTCACTGAGACATCCTGTCCACACCCTCCCCTGGCCTCAGTTCTCTGCTTGCAAAGCAAGGATAAGGGCACCTGTTCTCAGAGGCTGTTGGGTGAAGACTATGGAACAATTTTAGACTTTCTGTGTTGCTAAAGTTAAAGCCTTTGATGAACATGGCTCATTACAGGTTCCTTGAGGGCCGGGCTCAGGTTTTGCTCTCTCTTTTTTTTTTTTATTAAAAAAAAAAAATTGGAGTTCCCATTGTGGCTCAGCGGGTTGAGACCCTGACATAGTATCTGAGAAAATCCCTGGCCTCGCTCAGGGGGTTAAGGATCCGGTGTTGCCCTGATCTGCAGTGTAGGTTGCAGAGGCAGCTAGGATCTGGTGTGGCTGTGGCTGTGGCGTAGGCCAGCAGCTGTGGCTCCAATTTGACCCCTAGCCTGGGGACTTCCATAGGCTTCAGGTGTGGCCCTACAAAGAAAAAATTAAATAGAAAGAAAAAACTGAAAAATTTATTTTTGGCCATGCCTGTGGAAGTTGTGGGGCCAGGAATGGAACTGGTGCCACAGCAGAGACAACACTGGATCCTTAACCCACTGAGCCACCAGGGAGCTCTTTAACTCCTTTTTTTAAAATTTCATTTTGGTGAAAAGGCTATACAGATACAAGGATAAAAAAGTATTGAAACATATAAAGTTTCCATCCTCCTTCAGTCCTCTGTCCACACCTGCCAGGTTCCCCCACGGCTTAAACGGTTTCCTTTTCTTTCCTTTCCTTTTTTGGTCTTTCTGCCTTTTCTAGGGTTGCATCTGCAGCATATGGAGATTCCCAGGCTGGGGGTTGAATCGGAGCTGTAGCTGCCGGCTTACGCCACAGCCACAGCAACACGGGATCCAAGCCGCGTCTGCAACCTACACCACAGCAACGCCTTAACCCACTGAGCGAGGCCAGGGATCGAACCCGCAACCTCATGGTTCTTAGGCTCATTAACCACTGAGCCACGACAGGAGCTCCCTTAAACAGCTTCCTTTGGCAGCATTCCCAAGCTTCTTTGTCCACATATGAGCATGTCTGACACCTGCAAGGTTTTCCAACCACCCTGCCCTGGGCCCAGTATTGAGGGAATCTGCGGTCATCATCTGTTGATGAATTTGATTAACTAACAGCTCTTCGAACAAAAAACTGGACAAGAAAGAATGTGACTTGATAATGTGTGTTTAAGATAGCAGCTGACACACACGCTGAGTGTGCACTGTCCCCAGGCCGCTGCTCGCATCTCTCCCGTTCCTGTCCAGGACCAAGCTCAACGTTTGGGCCCTTTTGGCTTTTGTTTTTGCTCAGCTTTCTTGTTTTGTCTTTAAATGGAGGGAAGCCATTTACTGGGACATCTCAATTCATTGCTTGTTACAAGGATAAAATTTGTTAAGTCACCAAAGAACAGTGTTGGCATAAAGATGAATCCGAGGGGCCACTAGAAATTATTATCCTGCGACTCTTTTTTGTTTGTTTTATTTTGGCTGGGGCGTGCAGCAGCTTGGAGTGCGCCACTAGAACACTAGGGGGCTCCCTAGCCCATGACTCGGCAGCTCATCTCAGATGACCTGTTAATCCTGGGTGACGGCCTGTGTTCAGTTCCATGAGTCAGATGTTGAGGCCCTAGCCCTCAGTCCCTCCGAAGGCAACCGTATTTGGAGGTGTGTTCTTTAAACAGGTAATTAGGGTAAAAGGAGGTCATTAAATTATCCAGTCTGCCTGGGGTCCTTATAAGAAGGGGATGGAGTTCCTGTCATGGTGCAGCAGAAACGAATCCGACTAGGAACCATGAGGTTGCAGGTTCGATCCCTGGCCTCACTCATTGGGTTAAGGATCCGGCATTGCCATGAGCTGTGGTGTAGGTTGCAGATGCGGCTTGGATCCCGCGTGGCTGTGGTTGTGGCATCGGCCAGCAGCTGTATCTCCAATTTGACCCCTAGCCTCAGAACCTCCACGTGCCATGGGTGCAGCCCTAAAATGACAAAAAAAAAAAAAAAAAAAGAAAGAAAAAGAAAAAGAAGAAGAAGAGATTAGGACACAGACGCCTGCAGAGGGAAGATAATGTGAGGACACAGGGAGAAGACGGCCACCAGAGAGCCAAGGAGAGAGGCCCCAGAAGAAACCAACCCTGTCACCTTGATCTGGGACTTCCAGCCTCCAGAACTATGGGACAATGACTTCCTATTGTTTAAGCCACCGACTCTGTGGGACTTGGTTATGGCAGCCTGTGCAAACGAATAAACCTTGCTGAGCCCCTCATTTCCCAAATATGGACCTAGAGCTGTCTTGGTTTTGATTTTTAGAGCAGGCCCTGTGGCATCCGGAGGACACAAGGGTGCACCAGCAGCTTGTGAAGGCGTCTCCACCCAGGAGCGGGAGCTGCTCAGCACCCACCCCAGCTCTCAGCTGGGCCTGGGCTGGGCTGGAAGCAGCCGCCTGGCCGGCTCCTTGAAGGTGTATGTGCTGAGCTGAGAGTAAGATCCTCACTCAGTGGCACCTGGTCCATGGCTGCCAGCTCCCTCTCCCTGTGGACCCCATTGTTTGGGGGGTGCACCAGCCGCCTGGGACCTCTCTCACCCCCGGGGGCCCCAGACAGTCTCCCACCAGAGCCTCCACTGTCCCCAAGCCTCCCTGCCAGTGACACAGCTCGGATTCTTCCACCAGAGGTTGCGCCTCCCTCTGCCTGGGTTCCCCCTGTCAGATGTCCCCCTGTCTGGGGCTCCTCGAGGCCCAGGTCTGTGTCATGTTGCCTCAGTATCTGCGGGGACATCTGTGGCCTGTCCCTCACTCCCCGAGGTGGGCTGGTCAAGCTCACAGATGGCAGCATCGAGATGTCCTCACAGCGTCTATTGCAGAGTCACGTGGGATCCCAATCCAGACCGAGTCCAGAACCGCACTGTGGCTAAGATGCCGCTGCAGGGCGGTCACTGAAGCGGAACCGAGCTGCTGCCTGCTGGCCCTGGACTTGCCACCCTCACTGAGCTGACCAGAGTGCGGCGCCTGGCTGCACATCAAAGGACAGGCAGACGTTACGGTTCGTAAAGTCACCAGCTCCAAAGGCCACCGCTGAGGCCATGGAACCCATGGAATGGGCTGTTGGGGTCTCACCCTGAGCTCGTGGGGGTGGGTCCTCCCCGTGCCCTCTGGGCAGCGATGTGTGTGGCTCAGGGCTAAATACGGGACTTCTCGGGCTGGCTCTGCCCTAGGCGTGCTGTGCACCTTTAGGGAAGGCCCCTAACCTCTCTGAGCCTTGCATCACTCATTAGTCAGAGAGAACAATGTTATCAGTTAATGGGGGGATGTGCTTAGGAATCAAGGAAATACTAGGTATGAAAGTGTTTTTACTCGAACAGCTTTAAAAAGATAGTGGTTGTTGGTTTGCTTGTCTGGTTTTCCTTCAGTCCGTTTAATTCCATCCCTGGCCCTCCCCACCCCCACCTCCTCGTGTTCTGATCTCCTGGGGATGATCCTTAACCCGCCTGCTGTCTGTACTCATGGCCAACACACCCTGTAATAGCTGTGCCCTCCGCTTAGCTGTTTGCCAAGCCTTTCTCCTGCTGTTCTCACTCCTAGTTCCTGCTGGCTTCTTGAGCCTCTGTAAGTCTGTAAATTCACTTCCACTTCTCTCTTGGCCTCGTGACCCTCAGTCCTGGAGCTGGGGAATGACACAGCTCCCAAGTGTCTGCTCATGTCAGGGCCACCTGCAGCTGAGTCATTTTGTCGAAACAGGGAACCAGAAAAGAGGAGACGGACAGGCCAGCACAGCCCCTCCGCCACTAACATGAAGACAGCTCCTAGGCCACCATACCCATCTTGGGATTGTCAGCGTGGGCGCCTCTTGGCACTCCCAATGGTTGGGCTCTTCCAGATCCAGGGCTAAGAGCTCCTGTGCCTTATTTTATTTTGGGTTCACACTAGTCCTAGGAGGATGATCACTTAGTATGGACAGGACCAGCCATCCCTATCAGCAAGGCTATGTCTAAATCGGTGAGACACAGGACTTCCCATTGTGGCTCAGAAGAAACAAACCCGAGGATGTGGGTTCGATCCCTGGTCTCACTCAGTGGGTTAAGGATCTGGTGTTGCTGTGGCTGTGGTGTAGGCTGGCAGCTGCAGCTCTGATTTGACCCCGAGCCTGGGAACTTCCATATGCTGCAGGTGCGGCCCTTAAAAGGCAAAAAAAATAAAATACTAAATCAATACTAAATACTAAATCACAGCCCTCATCCACCCCAGACAGAGCCCAGAGCGACCCATCTCTTGCCCCAGCAGCCGAGCACCGGGCATGCAGTGACCTGCCTCCCGCTCTGGGGCCCCTTGTCTCCAGCTCGCTGCTGGGAGAGAGCTCAGGCTGCACGCCCCGAGCGGGTGGGGGGCTCTGACTGTGCCCCGTGGGCATCGCAGCTTGACTGTTGAATCTGCACAGCAGAAGGCTGGCAGTGCTCCCGAGTCCCAGACGTGCTGAGGCAGCACTTGTTGGTCAGGCCAAGGCTGCTGTGGCCACGGTGTGGCTTTGTGCTCTTGTTGCGGTCAAAGGGGGAGCAGCCGCTCACCCACCCACTGGCTCCCCCAAACCGCCTCTCAGCACCTATGACTTTCCTTCTCCCCAGCTCACCTGAGCCCCTTTCCTGGGCTTTCTCCTTCCCTCCTATTATTTGTGGTACAATGAACTGAATAGTGTCCCCCCAGATTCAAAGTGGAGGCCCTCCCCCACAGTGTGTGTGCTAGTATTTGGTGGTGGGGCCTCTGGGAGATAATCCAGTATGTATGTATGTATGTATGTATTTTCCTTTTTCTTTTTGTCTTTTCTAGGCCGCACCCGTGGCATATAGAGGTTCCCAGGCTAGGGGTCTAACAGGAGCTGTAGCCGCCGGCCCTCGCCACAGCCACAGCAACGCGGGATCCGAGCCGCGTCTGCAACCTACACCACAGCTCATGGCAACGCCGGATCCTTAACCCACTGAGCAAGGCCAGGGATCGAACCTGCAACCTCATGGTTCCTAGTCGGATTCGTTAACCACTGAGCCGTGACAGGAGCTCCTAGTTATTTTCCTTTTCACAGCTGCACCCTTGGTGTGTGGAAGTTCCCAGGCCACAGGTTGAATTGGAGCTGTAGCTGCAGGCCTACGCCACAGGCGGGATCAGAGCTGCATCTGCATCCTATGCCTCAGTTCACGGCACCACCGGATCCTTAACCCACTGAGCGAGGCCAGGGATCGAACCTGTATCCTCATGGATACTAGTCAGGTTCGTTACCACTGAGCCACAAGGGGAACTCTGGTAATTCGATTTAGATGAGGTTGTGAGGGTGGGCCCCCCTGATGGGATTGACAGCCTTATAAGAGGAGACAGCAGAGAGCTCATTGGCTCCCCACCACTTGAGGACACAAAGAAGACAGCCATGTACAAACCAGGAGAGGCCAGAACCCCACCACGCCACCGCCCTGATCTTAGACCTCCCGGCCTCCAGAACCGAGCAATAAATTTCTGTCATTGAAGCTCCCAGTCTGTGGCACCCTGTTATGACAGCCCCCTCACAGACTCATACAGTCAATTTCCTTATTCTCAGTCCAAGACAGATTTCCAATGTGATTACTGTTGGAATCACTACTGTGATATTTGGCTGCACTCACAGCATGCGAAAGTTCCTGGGCCAGGGATCGAATCCTTGCACCACGACCATGACCTGAGCCGCCGCAGAGACAACACCAGGCCCTTAACCCACTGAGCCACCAGGGAACTCCTTCTGTTGGGATTACCGTGGCAGGTCTGCCTTCATATATCAAGAGCACAATTAGCAAGCACTTTGTAAAGGATCTGCTTCTAGATGCTCTCGGACCAAGCTGAAATTCTCAATCTACTCTAGAAGGGTGGGTCCAGTCCCAGGACGTCTGTGAGATCCCACCAGCCCAGACCACACGGACCCCCAGAGCCTGGCCCTCCCCCTTGGTCTGCCTTCCCTGCCTCCTCCCTGTACCCTGGTCTCCAGAAAGGGGACCAGAGGACCCAGGAGGCCGCTCCCTGGCACCGTGGGCAGCAGACCCATTCTTCCCTTTCTCAACACAAAGCAATCTCTATGCGCTGCCTCACAGAGGAAAACTGCAAATGAGGCTCTGGGTGTGGTGAGTCCCGGCTCCGGCTTTGCAGGCTGGCCGGCATTTTTCCTTAGGGAGGACTTTGTTTTTCCCTTTCAGAAGACAGGCCTGAGATATGGATGTCACCTCAAAACCCTTCGCAGATCGCAACCCGGACTTCACAACAGACCGGGTAAAGCGTGTCACCCACGCAAAGACTCCTTAGGATGAAACGTGGCACAAGGAAACTTGAGATGCCCTGAAAGCCGTGGATCACAAGTGGAAAAAAAAAAAAGACTCATTGAGGTTTTCCCCAAACGGACAACAATCCCAAAAATCCATGACTAACAATAACGAGTTGTGAGGCTGAAACTCTTTTGAACTTCGATAATAAAAGCAGTATTTGATCGATTGTGCTAGAGAAGAGAATTCTCTTTCTATTCTTTCTGTAGGAAATTATATTGCAGAATCACTCATGTGAAGGGGGTATGAAGACAAAAAAAAAATGTAGGGAAACCAATTTTGAGATGCTTCAAACAATGAATAAGTAAAAATATTTCATTATTCTTCTGGATGTTGTGGTGTTTGTACAGGTATTTCAATGTGTGGTGTGTTATTCTAAGTAAATAACTTTAGCACCCAAATTTGTTTTTGTTTTTGTTTTTGTTTTTCTTTTTATGACCACACTTGGGGTCTGGGCTAGGGGTCCAATCAGAGCTACAGCTGCCAGCCTACACCACAGCCACAGCCACAGCCACACTGGATCTGAGCCACATCTGCAAGCGACCCTGCAGCTTGCGGCAACACCAAATCCTTAATCCACAGAGCAAGCCTAGGGATCCAACCCACATCCTTATGGACACTGTGTTGGGCTCATAACCTGCTGAGCCACAGCAGGAACTCCTAGCACCCATTTTGTATTTGTAGTTTTGTTTTGCTTTTTGCTTTTTCTTCTTTCTGGCTGTGCCAGAAGTACATGGAAGTTCCTGGGCCAGGGATCAAACCCCCACCGCGGCAGTGACCCAAGCCACTACATTGACAATACCAGATCCTTAAGCCACTGTGTCACTTGGGAATCGTGCATTTTCAGTTCTCTTTTCCTAAAGAGGGCTTCTAACATTGAAGAAGAAGCTTCAGGACCCATAAGACTAGAGGTGGCCTAGCCTCTCAACCCGCTTTCTCAGATGACATTCCACACACATACCCTTCATCCTTTTGGCTCTGCCCGGGGGGTCAGTTCACTGGACCTAGACGTTCCAGCTGCTCTCCACGGCTGACCATGTGTGAGCCAGGGAGACCTACGGAGCAATCCTAACAGCTCATTACCCCCGGGAATAAGATGTGGGCCTAGAGATGGAAAAATTTCCATGAGTGGAATCGGCTTCCTCTGCTCCACCAGCTACTTGACACACTTCTCTTAGGTTCCCATTTTCATCACCAGATAGAGTGATGGAAATGGGAACCTAAGAGAAGACCACGGAGCGACGGCAGGGAGCTTAAATGCCTTTCCAAGAACTCATGGAAAGAACTGGATCTAGTTCTCTCTCCTGAAACCTGAGCAAAGCACTGACAGGGGGCTTCCCTGGAGCAGAGGGTGATGTTAACCTGCTTTGGGGAATTTGTTGGCAGGAAGAGTCCCATTCTGTTTGGGGGCAAATATGTAAGTGTTCTTGGCCCCTGGGGGCTTCAACTGATCCTAAGTTCCCTTTTAAACCCCATATCCACTTAATACTAAAGGTTTTTTGTTTTTGGCGTTTTTTAGGGCTGCACCCGTGGCATGTGGAGGTTCCCAGGCTAGGGGTCTAACAGGAGCTGTAGCCGTCGGCCTTCGCCACAGCCACAGCAACGCGGGATCCGAGCCGCGTCTGCAACCTACACCACAGCTCACGGCAACACCAGATCCTTAACCCACGGAGCAAGTCCAGGCATCGAACCCACAACCTCATGGTTCCTAGTCAGATTCGTTTCCACCGCACCACACCATGACGAGAATTCCAATACCAAAGTTTTAGAGATCATGGAATCTTTTAATTAAAAGAGCACTTCTGAGCAACCCTAGGAGGCCATCTGCCTGTTTGCTTAGGTCAAAGACTGCCCTAGATTTGGAATCTGCTAGTCCCACGAGGCTACCTGACTGAATTAAAATCCGATATGTTAATTATTGGGGGGTGGAGCAAAACATTCCAGCACAGATTTATGGAGACAGTTTCACCACTGGGAGAACTGAATTGTGCACTTGACATGGGTGAATTTTATGATCCAATAAAGTCGTTTTCAAACCCTGATAGGAATTATACACATTATTTCAGGAATTATACACATGAAATAAATGAAATTAGGAGTTCTTGTCGTGGCTCAGCGGAAACAAATCTGACCAGCATCCATGAGGACGCAGTTTCGATCCCTGGCCTTGCTCAGTGGGTTAAGGACCAGGTGTTGCCACGAGCTGTGGTGTAGGTCGCAGACATTACTCAGATCTGGTGTTGCAGTGGCTGTGGTGCAGGCCGGCAGCTGCAGATCTGATTTGATCCCTAGCCTGGGAACCTCCATATGCTGCAGGTGTGGCCCTAAAAAGACAAAAATAAATAAATAAATAAATCAAATTAGATAAGTAAGTCATGGTTCACAAATCTAGGATTTATTTGTTGAGATAGGAACTTTCCCACAAGCATCTCCTTAGCTTGCAACACCCTTATCACCGTGCCATCTCACCTACTCCTCACTCCCCAGGTATCTCTCAGCATTCCCGAAACCTTGGAAACCCTTAGCTTCCAAGGTTTAAGATTGCAATTAAGACCAAAAACCCGGAGTTCCTGCTGTGGCTCATCGGTAATTAACCTGACTAGTATCCCTGAGGATGTGGGTTTGATCTCTGCCCTCACTCAGTGTGTTAAGGATCCGGTGTTCTTTGAGCTGAGGCACAGGTCATAGTGGTGGCTTGGATACAGTGTTGCTGTGACTGTGGTGTAGGCTTGCAGCTACAGCTCCAATTCGATCCCTAGACTGGGAACTTCCATATGCCACAGGTGCGGCCCTAAAAACACACACACACACATACACACACACACACACAAGACCACAACCCCTACAAAAGGTGTGGACTTTGTCCTGAGTCACAGAACAACTGCCAGCAAATCAGTTGTTCATTCAATAAAGATGCAAACGTCGAATGTGTTGGTCATGGAGATGAAATTATCACATTTTTCTTTTCTGTCTACACTTGGCAAAGCAGGACACGTCACTGCTTCATGCAATAATCACCCCCCCAAGAAAAAAAACAAAAAACAACAGTCTTGTTATGAGTGGAATTTGGAAATTGAAAGCCACGTGACACAAAGTTTTTAGGGACTGAATATTAGCAATACTTCTGCAGCTACTGTAACTGCTGGGCAATTTTGTTTAACAATTTACATCCATTAATATGAATAAGTTTACATTGTCCAAAGGGCATGCCCTCTTCAGTGGATTCCTGGTTAGCTTGTCCCTTTTAGGGGTCTTTATTTCATTTAAAAAATATTTTGGGGAGTCCCCACTGTGGTAGCAGTAATGAACCTGACTAGTATCCATGAGGACTTGGGTTCGATCCCTGAGTTTGCTCAGTGGGTTAAGGATCTGGCATTGCTGTGAGCTGTGGTGCAGGCTGGCAGCTGCAGCTCCGATTTGACCCCTAGCCCGGGAATTTCCATATGCTGCAGGTGCAGCCCTAAAATAAATAAATAAATAAATAAATATTATTAAAAATATATATATATACATATATGGAAGTGAAAGACTTTCCTGTGTGCTTGTTGCATCACTTTAAAAAATCTTTTGGAGTATAGCTGATTTACAAAGTTGTGTTAGTTTCAGGTGTACAGCAAAGTGATTCAGTGATACATATACACATAAGCATTTCTTTTCTAGGCGGCTTTCTTGACATTCTGTGTTGAGTTACCTTGTTTCTAATGAGCATACCCTTCTCTAGCTAGACTCAGCCATAGGGAACAGTACAGAGGGCTCTTGCCCAGGAAAATACCAGCCAGGATTAGCTTACTGCAATGAGCTGCTTACCACCTTGGAAATTCTAGTTCTCTGAAGTGGAACACAGACAGACACGTTTAACCTGGCATGGAGCATGGGTTGGGGTGTGGCAAAGGTCAGTAGGCTCAGGACACCTGCACAGCTGGGGGTTCCTGGATACCTGGCTGCTCCGTCAGGACAGGAAGTCCAGAGCTGGGAGAGAGGCCAGGTGACAGTCGGTCTCAGTGCCCAGCCAAGGGGCAAAACAGAAATTCCTTTCTTTGCCAACTTTGCTTTTTTTTTTCTTCTCTTCCTCTAATATATTTTTTAATTTATTTTATTGAAATGTAGTTAATGTACAATGTTGTGTTAGTTTCTGGTGTACAACAAAGTGATTCATATTTATATGAATACATATATACACGTTCTTTTTCAAATTCTTTCTCACTATGGTTTATCACAGGGTATTAAATATAGTTCCCTGTGCTCTACAGTAGGACCTTGTTGTTTATCCATTTTCTTCTTTCTTTTTTTTCCGTTTTTTTTTTGTCTTTTTAGGGCCGCACCTGTGGCATATGGAGGTTCCTAGACTAGGGGTCGAATCGTAGCTACATTGGCTGGCCTGAGCGGTGTCTGCGACCTACACCACAGCTCACAGCAATGGGGGATCCTTAACCCACTGAGCAAGGCCAGGGATCAAACCCCCAACCTCATGGTTCCTAGTCAGATTAATTTCCACAGTGCCACTACGGAAACTCCTATCCATTTTCTATACAATAGTTTGCATCTGTGAATCCCAAATTCCCAGTCCATCCCTCCTTCGTTCCTCCTTCCCTTTGGTGACCACAAGTCTGTTCTTCATGCCTCTACTTCATAGGTAAGTTCATTCATGTCATATTTTATTTTATTTTTAAATTTTTTTGTCTTTTCTAGGGCCGCACTGTGGCATATGGAGGTTCCCAGGCTAGGGGTCTAATCGGAGCTGTAGCTGCTGGCCTTCGCCACAGCCACAGCAACGCGGGATCCGAGCTGCGTCTGCAACCTACACCATAGCTCACGGCACTGCCAGATCCTTAACTCACTGAGCAAGGCCAGGGATCGAACCTGCAACCTCATGGTTCCTAGTTGGATTTGTTAACCACTGAGCCACGACGGGAACTCCTATCATGTCATATTTTAGATTCCACATGTAAATGATAACATATAATGTTTGTCTTTCTCTAACTTACTTCCCTTAGCATGGCAATCTCTAGGACCATCCATGTTGCTGTAGGTGGCATTATTTCATTCTTTTTTATGGCTGAATAGTATTCCACTGTATACATGTACCACATCTTCTTACTCCATTCACCTGTCAGTGGACAATTAGGTTGCTTCCATGTCTTGGCTATTGTAAATAGTGCTGTAATGAACGTAGGTCAACCCTTAAACATTTAAAAGTATTTCTGGGGATAGCTTAACAAAAACAAGATAATTAATGCAAACGTTATATCCTTTTTTCAAAAAGTTAAACTTTTAGCTAGGTGCACATCATCATCTGTGGAGATCTATAACAATATGGGAAGCTATTTGTCATTGTTTCCCCCCCACCCCCACCCCGCCCCAGTCTCTTCCTAGATTGGGGAAGCTCCTACTTTAGGAAGTAGGAGCACCCACAGTGGAAGATGCTACTGCTGCTAGAATGTGGGCATGTGGTCTGGACTCAATCAGGTGGCTCTGCCTCAGTCTTTGGTTTTTGTTTTTGCTTTTGTTTTTATGGTCTCGCCACACCTGCAGCATCTGGAAGTTCCCAAGCTAGGGGCTGAATTGGAGCTGCAGCTGCAAGCCGATGCCATAGCCATGGCAACACTGGATCTGAGCCACATTTAGGACCTCTGCCTCAGCTTGTGGAACACTGGATCCTTAACCCACAGAAGGAGGCCAGGGATTGAAACTACATCCTCACAGACTACATCAGGTCCTTAACCCACTGAGCCACAATGGGAACTCCTGCCCCAGACTTGGAACTGGGAGATCATGACTCTGAGCAGCAGGAACTTCACGTTCTACTCTATTCACTCACCCAACACCCTTTACAAACACTTTTCTTAGCCTGCCTCTACTATAGAGATTGGTGACACACTCCTAGCTTCTTCTGTCTCTCTAGATGGTTATATGGCACGCTTCTTGCCAGGGAGATGGAGACGGAGGTCTGCCTTGAGATTTCTTAGAAAACTTTTGCCTTCTTGATACAGGAGTCACCTTTTCTGCCTTCTCTCAATTTCCACCTTGAATGTATATGCAATCTCTAGGGCTGCAGCAGCCATCTTGCAACCATGAGGGAACAACTCTGAGGAGTAAAGCCAATATGCTACAGGTGGTAAAGCAGATTAAAAAAGCCCGGATCCCTGGCAGATTTCTTTTAGATGATTGAATCCATGTTTGCAACAACCGATGTCTAGATATGTGGGAAAAATACGCACTTATGTTTAACATATTATTAGCTAGGTTTTCTGTTGTTTGCAACTATCTTCATTCCTCACTGATCTTGGCAGTTTCCAGTGTCCAGCACTGGAGAGATCTGTGGTGCAAAGTACTATGTCAGAGGCAGGGATGGCAGCAGCAGTGTTGTTACAGAACCGGTTCTACAGCATTATTTCAGATGTCATTCTTCTTTCTTAGCTTCCAAACTCCTCCAGAACTCCTGAGGATTTTGTGAGCCATATAAAGTGCCTTTTTTTCCCTTTTAATGGCCACACCTGTGACATATAGAAGTTAGGGGTTGACTAGGAACTACAGCTGAAGTCTACACCACAGCCACAGCAACAGCAGATCCCAGCTGCATCTGCGACCTACACCAAGCAGCATGCAGCGACACTGGATCCTTAACTCACAGAGCAAGGCCAGGGATTGAACCTGTAGCCTCATGGATACTATGTTGGCTTCTTAATCCACTGAGCCACAATGGGAACTCCATAAAACACCTTGGAATATACTCTTTTTCTGCTTAAATTGATCAAAGCTTTAATAATAATAATAATAATAATAATAATAACAACAACAACAACAGATGAGGTCATTAGGGTGGGTCCTAATCCAGTATAACTGGAGTCCATTTAAAAGAGGAAGTTTGGACACAAAGAGAACACTGTGTGAGGACAAAGGCAGAGACTGGGGTAAAAAAAATTGGGCAAGATTTCCCTTGCTTGCAATGGAGACTCCTGAGAAATGTAGAAATTGACATCAGGAGTTGTAGAAACAATATACACTCAAGGAATGGCGGTGAATTTGAGAATGACTGGTCTGGTTGAGCCTAAGGACAATGAAAACTCAAGTAGTATTAAGACAGTTTCTGGGAGTTCCCTGGTGGTTTGGCAGGTTAAGGATCTGGGGTTGCCACTTCTGTGGCTTGGGTTGCTGCTGCAGCACATGTTGGATCCCTGGCCCAGGAACTTCCGTATGCTGGGGGTGTGGCCAAAAAGATAAAGGAAAAAAAAAAGACAATTCATGGCACAATGTCACTTGTGGTCACTTGCGTGAAAGTCACCTGGTGCAGTGAAGTTAAGGCATTGAGAATCTAGCTGTTCCTGCCAGAGAACAGCAGAAAGGGCACAAAGAATTCAAAAACCATTTGCAGGAAAGTTTAAGAAGTGAAGGTCAGAGTCTTAAGCTCTAGCTCAGGCCATCTGAAAACCAGGGACGTTCACTGACTATGCTAAAAGTCTATCTTATCTTTTGCAACCACAACAAACCCTAAAAGGAGATTCTGTGAGTTCCTGATTTGTCATATCTGTTCAAGTCACAGTCTCCTCTTTTCTCTCCTGGATAGTTAGGGGACAGATGGGAAAGAGTGAGCATTGGGAGATTCTGAATGGGGACAGGTGGCACTGAGGGCTGAGAACACATAGCTTCTCTTGCCATGGAAGGAAACCCTTCTTCTGTATAAGAAGCTCTTCCTCACTTGCTTGAAAACCAAAGATGTTCCGACCCGAGGAGGTCATTTTGTGAAGGGCAGTGTCCTCAGACCAAAACCAGAGCTCGGTACCCACGTGTCCCTCGTAAAGGACTCCCTTTATAAAGCCAGACCAGGGTGGAGGAGATTTAGGCACCAAAGTCACTGCATGATTTTGCTCTCTGTATCAGGAAAAGTCTTGGGATGGAAATAAATTCTGAGGGAGGGAAGAAGAGGATGTTTCCTTTCCAGGAGAGTCTAGTCCATGTGCTTCCTGGAGCAGGTGGCGTCTCTTCCCATCTCAAGAGGAGCTGAGACACCTGCATTTCTTTGGCATCACATAGGAATCCAAGGAAACAGGAAGGTTGCTGTGGCTATCCCACGTGTGACACTGTTGCCCATCCCCTAACTTGGTCACCTGAAGATGCTCTCTTCATCAAGGCAGTGAGCGAATTTCTCCCCCCTCTCTAAAGCACTGTCACGGCTATTTTGTGTACATCAGGGATGGTCTTGAGAACTGCGGGGGTTAAACGGACCCTCTCATGTTGGCCAGGATCCCAAGAGCCAGAGACCAGTTGAGGCACAACCACAAGGAGAGGCAAGGTCATCTCAGTAAAAGACATGGTGACCCTCACCATTCCCAGGGTCAGCTTGGGAATCAGGATTGTCTGTGTACCAGTATCTTTGTCAGAAACTAATTGCTCATGAGTGCCTAGAACCAAAACAGATGGCAGCCGTCTATGGCCTTTCACATGACAGAAGCAAACGAAAGCCCTCCAGGTCTGACTTAAGTCATCAATTTTTTTTCTTCCTTGTGTCATATGTATATCTGTATCTATTTTAACTAATTGCCCTCTATTTTAATTTTCTTCTATCTCATATAGGATACGTTAGTAACAGGTAAATTAATTTAATCGATGAGATAAAAACATTGACTGTGACAGTATTAAAGGAGGAATTGTTATTACCCAGAGATCTTGGACATAGGGTTGGACACAGAAAATCATCCTTTAGTGCGACCCCTTTAGGGGAAGGAGTGAAGGTATTTCTCAGTTGCACAAGTGATGTTGCATTATAATAAGTGGGAACTTTTTTTTTTCTTTCAGAATTTCAAGAATGGTAAGAAGCACATTCAATGCTGCAGAGTCAAAGGGACAGACCGTTGCAGACCTTTGGCTGCTTTCGAAGTTCTTTTGGGCTGCTTTCGAAGTATGGATGGTAAAGACTGCTTGTTCCTCTCCAAATCCATTCTCCCCTTCATGCATAATAACAAACCTTGACTTTGAGCTGTGCCTATTACAATATTGAATAAAGATACATTTCCCAGCTCTCTCTTGCAGCTATCACACTAAGGTAACTAAGTTCTACCAATGAGTAGTGGATGCATCGTGTGGTATTTTTGGGAAGGCTCCTTGAACAAGAGAGGACAAGTGCCTTTAATCTTCCCCTGTTCCTCCTCCCAGCCTGGGAGGTGAATGAAATGGTTGGAGAGCCTGCAGCCACCTTGGATGATAGGGTTGTCAGGTGAATAGAGGCCTGGCCTGGTGCAAGAGAAATATCAGAGCCTCTTATGAGGGCACTGTATTCTTTCACTGAAATATAAACAGAAATTGTTTGAATGAATGTCCAGGCAGACATAGGGAAGCCCAATGTAAGCAAGGCATAGTTTCTGTTCTAAGGAAACACTAGCAAGGGGGTGAGAGACAAGGATGTTGTGTAAGCACACAGGTGGTGCACCTAACCTGAGTGGGGAGCGGTGTGGTCTGGAAAGACTTGCTGGAGGAAGAAACCTCCTTACAGGTGAATAGGATCTGGCCAGTTGTTGGAAGAAGGGGGTGGAAAAAAGTTTTCTTGGAAACAGGAGTTAGCTGTTAACATTCATTAACACCTCTTAACAGATTAGTCAGGGAAGCTAGGGTAGGAGTTTGGACTTTATCCTCAGAACAATGAGGGGCAAGTGAGAGAGGGAAAGGACAGAAGAACTAGAAAAGGAGTTTGACACCAAAGGCCGCACTTGGCCCTGACAAAGCACTTGAAATATACTGGGAGGGTGTAAACACTACATCATCTATTGGAAAAGCAGGGCTGGATCCTTTTAGGAAAAAGAACACACAATTAGGCACGGAGTTGACTATTAACTTGAGATGAAAAAATAAAGCAGGGATATTACTGGAGTATTGGAGATCTGGGCCCTTTCTTCTGTTTACCCGAGCTGCTTGCCCAGAAATGCTTCCAGACAGCAGCGAGGCCCCCCAAGACGATGCTAGAGAGGCCCCTTGGGCCGTAAACTGGGTCGGCTCTTCCGCTTCAGAGGAGCCGAACTCTCAACCACAGCAAACAACTGACCTGTCGGTCTGGTGGACAGGCCTCCTACTGGGCGGGTGGGATTGGGGCGGGGTGGGGGGCGCAGCAAGCTGAGAGCGCCCACCCGCCCGCTGAAGGCCCCGCCCCCCCCACCAAGAGAGAGCACTGTGTGGGGCGCATTGTGTGGCTCTCCGGGAGAAAACAGCCCTGCTTACCACGGAGACTAGACAGCAGCCGCAGGGACCACCGCTTTCCTCACTCTGCATTTACAAAATTGACCTCAAAAACACAACCCTTGCCTTTGGCATTTCTGGATTTAGAACTAAACATCACCCCAGCATGAGATGTCCAAGAAAAAATGCCAGCCAGTTCATAGCCGCAGGGTCGTAAAGTTTTATTTTTAATGTCAAAAAAAATTGCAACGTTTGTCACTGTTGAGATAAAATAACGAACTTCGGCAAGACAACAAGTAGCCATCAACAGCGCGAGACGCGGAGCTCCGTCCCATTAGAAGTGGGCCAAGCGGAACCCTGGGGCTGGTTCTGGGGGCTTTGCTGGCCCGGAGGCGCGGGGGCGGGGCGGGAGGAGGTGGGGG
>PVHT021183726.1:33453420-33466056 GCA_004024745.2 Catagonus wagneri
GCGGACCGGGCCCGGGGCGCTCAGTGCGGGGGGCGGGACTCCGGGGGGGCGTTCGGCGAGGCGCCGGAGGGCGGGGCTCCTTGGGCGAACGGTGCTGAGCCGGGGCGCGCGGGCCTGGCGGCGCGCGGGGGTGGCGGGCGCGGCGCTGCCAATCGCAGACAAAGGCCGCCCCAGTGAATCATGTGGTGCCGGGGGAGGAAGTGTGGCTTGTTTTCTTTCCTCCAGTCGCCGGGCTTCGAGTGGAGTGAGATGCGTGGAGACCCCTGCGGGGGCGGCGGCGGCGGCGACCGCGAGTCCAGATGAGGCCCGAGCGCTCCCGAACGCGCCGCAGCGCCCCCGGACAGATGGAGGCTCCGCCTTGGGACCCCCTCCGCAACGACTCACTGCCGCCCACGCTGACCCCCGCCGTGCCCCCTTACGTGAAGCTCGGCCTCACCATCGTCTACACCGTGTTCTACTCGCTGCTTTTCGTGTTCATCTACGTGCAGCTCTGGCTGGTGCTGCGCTACCGCCACAAGCGGCTCAGCTACCAGAGCGTCTTCCTCTTCCTCTGCCTCTTCTGGGCCTCTCTGCGGACGGTCCTCTTCTCCTTTTACTTCAAAGACTTCGTAGCGGCCAACGCGCTCAGCCCCTTCGTCTTCTGGCTGCTCTATTGCTTCCCCGTGTGCCTCCAGTTCTTCACCCTCACGCTGATGAACTTGTATTTCACGCAGGTGAGTCGCGGGCTGCAGACCCCGCGGGCGGGAGGCACCTGGCGGGCGTTCCCCAGGCGGGGGCGATGGCAGCCGCGGGCGGGGCGGGTCGCAGAGCCGCAGGGCTGAGAATGTCGAAGGGACTTAGCACTGGTTCTAGGGTGGTCTGAGCCCCGTCCTACCTCCAGGCCTTTCTCCGCGGTAACGCCCACCTATTCCCAAAGGAAGCGAAGGAGAAAGTAAAGGAGAGTGAGGGCTGGAGGCCCCGGTCAGCCTCTGCCCTCAGCTCAGCATCACCCCGCGCTGGTCGCACACGTCAGAATCGGTACTGAGGAGAGGTGTGCCCAGCAGGGAGATTCAAACTCAAGAATTTCCCCTATAGCCATCACGGCAAAGCATCTAATCTCCAGCCTGGAAAGGCCATCCGCACGTTGGCCTCTAGATTGGGGCCAGACACCCACTTTGCGGCGGCAGGATGGGACTGTCCGGGTTTTGAGCCTTTAGCTTGGGAGCCCTGCTCAAGTGTAGCCTACTAAATTCTTCCGCAGGATTGCTAAACAGCGGTCATGGTGACACCCAGCTCCTGAGCTGGTGCGGCGGCGGGAGGTCAGGGTTACCAGCGGAGCTCATCTGAGAGGCCCCGAGAAAACGCCGTCAAAGTTTACTGGGGCCCTTTTACAGGCACACAGGAGTCATTTTATGAGGCGGATTGTTAATAAGCTAATGGGAGACCAGGCCAGTTCACTTGTCTGCTGTGACGGTTGACTTAATAAAGTACAGTAATTGTAAAGTACTTTGAAAATACTGTGTAAAGTATTACATAAAGACGTATTGGCACAGTGCAGTCATCGTAATCTCTGCTTCGCAGTAGCTTTACAAGCACTAAAATGTCCATCTTTGCTAGGACCCTGCCCGGGGGAGAAGCAATGACCATGTCACCTGGTGAGGGGAATGGAAGAGCTGTTGCCTGGGCAGAGCAAGGCAGGAAGCGTTCCATTCTTGGGTCCTTATTTATGAAAAGAAAATGCTGTTGATTAAAAAGGAAGAAAAGGTAGAAAAAGGAGCGTATCGGTGTAGCGGGAGCCCCTGCCTGAAAATTTGGAGGAAATACTTTGGGCAAAAAACTGACACCTGTATGATTTAGTAGCTATTATAATCTTATCAAAGGGATGTATACTCAAAGCTTTCTCCTGAATCCAGTGTATCAGCATATTTTCCAGTCCACAAGTAATGTGGATCATCTGTCTAAATAGTACTTTTAAACCAGTTCAGGCGGTCAGCTACATTGCAGGCACTCCGGCTATTTACTTGGATCAGAATGGGTGATTCTCACAAGAGAGAAAAGGCAGGTGGCTTGATGTTACTTCAAGAACTATGACAGTGGTTTGGTTGCACATTGCAACCTTTCTTCTGGGCCCTTTGTGAGAAGGGAGGAAAGCTTAGGGCGCTGCCATTGCTCTCTGACAATCACATACAAATTCTGCACTCAGAGCTGGATTAGGGTCAGGGCGGCCTTTTCTGCACCATCTGCTGGTTGCTGAGTAAATGCTGAGTGAGGGAAAGAGTGACCAGGCAGACAGCCTCTCAAGCGGAGAGGCCACAAGCCACCGCCTTGGCTTCTTTATAACTCTTCGGTCTTGATTTCTTTTTCTTTTCTTTTTTTTTCCGCCTTTTTAGGGCCACACCCACGGCATATGGAGGTTCCCATGCTAGGGGGTCAAATTAGAGCCATAGCTGCCAGCCTACGCCACAGCCACAGCAACTCGGGATCCGAGCTGCGTTTGCAGCCTGCACCACAGGTCACCACAATGCCGGATCCTTAATGTACTGAGCGAGGCCAGGGATCGAACTTGTGTTCTCATGGATACTAGTCAGATTCATTTCCACTGAGCCACGATGGGAACTCCAGGTCTTTATTTCTTTATATCTTCAGGGTGACTGGCAGGAGAAGGTGGCACTAACTGCCGGCATCTCCGACCTTGGCAGAGAAACCACTCCTTGGCTTTTTGACAGATACTCTGATATTTCTGGGGCATTATAAAGGGGTCCCCCTTTCACTCCCAGCTCCTCTCCCCCTTTGCGCCTCCTCTTTAAGCAGAGTTCACAACCACTGGAATGGCTTGGGCCCCATCTCAGAGTGTGTAAATCAGATTTCAGGGGTGGGGGTGGTGGCTAGCAGTTAAGAAGCACGTGCTATGTGCCAGGCACGATTCTAAGCGGTCTGTCTTATTTGTTCTTCACATCGACCCCTTGCAGAAATATTGATGGTGCCACACAGCCAGTGAGCACTGGAGCCAGGAGTCACACCCACATCTGTGACCAAAGGATAAGCCTTTGTGGTACAGTATTTGAAAGCTCTTAGAGCCAGGCAACATACCCAGCTATCAGGGTCACACCCTGTCCTCTGGGAGCTTGGCATCCAGTGTTCATCCGGGGTTCCCGCTGTGGCTCACCGGCTTAAGAACCCGACACTGTCCACGAGGATGTGGATTCCACCCATGGCCTCACTCAGTGGGGTAAGGACCTGGTGTTGTTGCAAGCTGATGTGTAGGTTGCAGATGCGCCTGGATCTGTCATTGCTGTGGCTGTGGCGTCGGCTGGCAGATGTAGCTCCAATTTGACCCCTAGCCTGGGAACCTCCATATGCCGAGGGTGCGGCCCTAAAAAGGCTAAGTGTTCATTAAACACAGCTAAGTAATAATCCAGGGGACTAAGGGAGCGTATGTTTCAGTTTCAGGAGACTCGACGGGGACCCTGTCCTCGGGTTTGCACCACCTCCTAGGTGGGCTGGGGGTGGGGATGGGGAAGGGAGCAGTGCATCCAGTTTGGTTCCGAGAGTAGAGGATACTTTTTTCTGCTGGTGACATGTCCTCTGTGCCTGACCACTGTTCGGGGTGGCCTCCGCCCATCACGGAGGCCTCCTGATAACCTGGAAGGAAGGGTACTCTTGCTCTGCCCTGAGGTTCACGTGCCCAGCGCCTGCGCAGCACCTCTCAGGGGCGCGGGGATGCTCAAGTCCCCGCTGCTGGGGGAGCCCCGTCACCCAGCCTCCCCACCCACCCAGGCTGACGCCTTGTGCAAGGCACGCGCCCGCCATTCGGCTGTCAGCAGCCCCTGCCTGGAGACCTACATCTTAGGGTAACCTGGTAGTTGAGCAGGCTGAACTTGATTTCCTGTTTCCCCTAATCACTGTTTCAAAACTCTGCTCGGTTAGGTCTCTGGCTTCACCCCCTATCAGATGAACCACCCCACTTTCTAGCCATCCTCAGTTATGAAAACGACATCCAATTCAAATTTCCCGTCCAGGGCACGCGGGGCTTAGCATCTAGCGCTTGGTGTAGAAGGGTGTACCCCGCGCTCTTAGCCTCTGCCCCTCCATCTCTGGAGTCTGGCTCTGCTGGTGAGGGGACAGGGTTTCCTAGGTGACTCTACCTGTCTGTTTCTCACCTTGCCCTGCCTCTCTGGGTGGCTCGGTCCAGGGCTGTGTCTGAATCGTGGGATCCACTTCATCCTGGCCCCTCTGGCCATCTCCCTTCCATCCCAGTCCCATCTTCAGGTGCCCACCCACTGCCCCTCTCGGGCCCCCATCTGCCTGTCTTCATTCCCCGGCAGGGTCCCCAGTGGAAGCAGGCACTACCCTCAGTCCCTGGCGCCCTTGGACCTCCCTGGCACAAGTTGCCCTCTGCCAGGACTCCCTCTCCACAACCCACTTTGCTCTGATGTCTGCCCCTTCAGGCCTCAAGCATCCAGCTTGGCAAGTTTTTGTCCAGGGCGTGGGGCACCAGGTCCCTTCCTTTGTCATCCCCTGAGTTGTTCCCATGGAGCTTTCTCCTCAGGGACCTGGGCTGGAGGCTGTTGTCCTCACCCACCGTGACCACTGCTCTCCTGCCAACAGGCTGAGAACTTTTCCTGTCTCCCGTCTCCAGCTCCCAGTACAGGCTGCAGACCTGGGGAGGTGGGGGTTGTTAGCAGGCCCTGTGTGTGGTATGTGCATGTTTGGCCCCATGTGTCTGGGGATCTCCTGGGAGCAGCGCGTTTTGAGTCCCTGTGGTTCCCAGCTCCGGGCGTGGCCGGGGTCCAGCAGACCCTCACTCACTTGGCGCCCCAGAAGTGGGAGGGCCAGGCTGGAGCAGAGGCATTTACTCCAGAGCCTATTCCAGCACTGTGTTAATTTGCCTTTTTTTTTTTTTTGTCTCTTTAGGACTGCACCTGCGACACATGGAAGTTCCCAGGCTAGGATTTAAGTCAGAACTATAGCCACTGACCTATGCCACAGCCACAGCACCTCGGGATCCAAACTGAGTCTGCGAGCCACACCACAGCTTACTGAAACACTGAATCTGTAGCCCACTGAGCAAGGCCAGGGATTGAACCTGCAACCTCATGGATCCTAGTCGGGTTCATTAACCGCTGAGCCACGAAGGGAGCTCCTAATTTGCCTTTTTAATGGCACTTAGAGGGGGCCAGACCCCTGAGACCTGAGGTGACCCCTCTGGCTGTGCAGTAAGGGCCCTCAGGCCAAGGCTGCCAGCTTCTGGGTCAGGGCAGCTCCACAAGGCAGGCGTGTCTGCAGAGCTGGGGCGGGAGGGTGGGGGGGAACTCAGTGACACGGGGCAGCAGCGTCTCCCAGCTGTTTTCCGTCAGAATTGTGTGTCTGGGCCTCAGGCTCCTGGGGTTCCTGGGTTTGGTTGAATGCGGTGGGCTCAGCTTCCTCCTCGCTCAGCCTTGTCTTGAACCCCGGGACAGATTCCTGCCATGACAGGCTGATTTGAGGAAGGAAAAGGGGAAGTGAGCCCTCTTTGTGGGGGGGTTGGGGGGTGTGATTAATGGACAGTGACGCAGGAACCAGGAACTGCCACGCCTTAGAGGGCAGCTGGGAAGCTGCAGGGGTGTTACTGTGGGGCCCGAGGCTCATGACGGGTGTTGGAGCTCGTGGTGGGGGCCTGGGGCCCATAGTGGGTATTAGAGTTCGTGGTGGGTGCTGGAGCTCATGGAGGGGGGCAGCTGGAGCTCACGGTGGGTGGTGGAGTTCATGGTGGGTGTTGGAATTAATAGTGGGAATTTGGGGTTCATGGTGGGTGTTGGAGTTCATGGTGACTGTCGGAGCTCAGGGTGGGTGTCGGGGCTCATGGTGGATGTCGGGGCTCATGGTGGGTTATTGGAATTCCTAGTGGGAGTCAGGGGTTCGTGGTGGGTGTTGGAGCTTATGGTGGGGGCCTGGGAGTCATCGTGGGTCATCAAAGGCCTGTGAGTCGGGAGGCAGCAGAGGCTGGGTTTGTCCCCAGCGTGCCTTCCGCGGCCAGGTACCAACCTGCTCCAGGATAAGGGCAGCCCTAGTGCTCCCCCGCCCCAGATTGGAGCAGGTTAAAGGGATACCGTCCGTGCTGTGTCCCTTAGCTCTCCTCTCCCTCAGCTAAGATGCTCTTTGTGCATCTCCTAATGGCCTGAGCCCAGGCTCTGCCCAAACCGAAGTCCTGAAGGTCAGGCCCCTGCACTGGCTCAGCTCCTTACTGACCCACTGTGTCACTGAAATAACTTTTCCCACCAAGTTACAGGTTTCATGTTTGTGAAAGGGCAGTGACACTGGGCTTGCCCGTGGGGAGAGGATGGAAGCCACGGTTGGCTACAGCTGCAGCTCCTGACGTAGAGCCGAGGCCTGGGGAGGTCCAGCAGCCCAGCCCTTCACTCTGCAGATGAGCCAACCGAGGCTTCGAGGGGCCTGGTGACCCATCCAGCCGGGACGAGTGCTGGCTGTGCACGACACCCCCAACTCAAAATGAGTCCGGGTCCCCAATGCCCGCCGACAGGAAACTCGGAGGCTGCCAGGGGACTGATCCTGAGACACTGCCTCTGCCTCCACCGGGAAGGAGGGAATAAGTGGATCCTATTGACTCTGGGCCGTCAATTCAACGGAGAAATATTTCTCGAGTGTGTTGTGTTCCAGGCCCTAATCTAAGAGTTGTGAAGCTTCTAGGCCTCCCAATGATTATGAAGGAGTAAGAACACACAAGGCAAGCTGGGACCCCACGGGCACACAGAAGCAAGAAATCCTCACCTCTATGCCTTACTGTGGCCTCTTGACCCCTGGCACTTGCAGCTCCTTGTGGTCACGCAGGGGGCTCATGGCCACGGAGATGTATGTGTGTGTGTGCGTGTGTGTGTGTGCATGTGTGCAAGCATAGGACCAGGAGAAGTTTCCTTATTAGCACTTAGTCCACCAACTTCCACCAGCACCTCCAGGAAGTCACTTCCTAATTTTACCTCTGAAAATTTTCTCCTAAGCAGAAGCTTTCTGATTTCATAGCCCAGATTCCCCGGACCTGTCCTCGAAACTCTAGCTCTTTCTCCCCGTCTCCACTGGTGCTGCCCATGTCAGGTGAACCAGATTTCCTCAGTGCCCTCAGCACTCGTGGAAAATTAGCCCCTTCATGGTGCATCTGAGATCCAGCCCTTGGCCCGCGAAGCCTTGATTTCCCAGCAGCAGAGGCTGAGCTGAGTGCCGCCAGCCTGGTCTTTGAGCCATAAGCCCGGACCTGGGGTTCGAGTCTCCATCAGAGCCTCCACCTGGGTCCCACCCGCCTGGGTGCCTGCAGGGGTTTGCGGCACCCTTTGGCTCCCCTGGAAGAGAGCGTCGAGGAAACTGACGGCCACTCATCTGAGAACCGTCACTAAGCGAGTCTTAGGGTTTTGAATGTGATGTGATCACATGTGATCGCAAGAGCTGCCTTCATCTCCCGAATCCTGTTCGCCTGGCCATTCCCAGGAGAGGAGAGAGGCCTCGTCCTGGCTGTGGGTCTGGCAGGGGCAGGACGGAGGCGGCCTCAGCACCCAGGGCCAACGACGCCTGGCATGTGGGCACCGCCGAGGTGGCAGAGGCGTGTAAATATTTTACTTTTGGTTTATCCTGTGGCTTTAAAGTTTAGAGCCTGCTAACCTCTGAGGACAGATGAGGTCTGAGCGGTTTTACCCTGGGTGGGTTGTTTCCGCCAGCTCGCGCGTTGGGGGCTGTAGGAAAGGAAATTTTGATTGTGCCCACTTCAGTGTTTTAGGCCTCACGTGCCTCACACGATCTCTGTTATATATTCCTTTTTTTTTTTTTTTAATCTTTTTAAAAAGATGAAAAACTCTTCTCAGCTCCCTGGCCATACAGTGACAGGCTGCATGCAGGCTGGACTTTGGGACGAGGTTAGGTCAAGCCCCGCCCATGTCACCGAGTTCCCATCCCACCTTAACTTTACTGGGGCGGGTCCTTCAGGCATGTTGGAAACAGGCTGTGGCTTCCCATCTCATGGTCAGAGTGTCATTCACTCAGGGGACACCTCTCATCAGTCACCTACAGGTGACTGGGGTCAGTGTAAGTTGGAATCTGTGCCCTGAAGGGCCCTAGACCCTAAGGGAGAGAGAGGCATAAACAGAGATAAGCTGGGAGCCACATGCCACCCAGAGCACCCAGAGGAACCTGTCCCCACCTGCAGGGGACTGGGGGGGGGCCTCAGGCTGGATGTCTGGCGATGTTACCACCCTCCACCTTTAATCACAGGCACATAGGCTAAGCTACACAATTTGTAGGGTCCATGTCTACACATGCTGAAAACTGGCTCCCTGGTCCACACTGCCTCATGCACCGGTCTCCCAGCTTCCCGGACCACAGCGCTGTCAGCGGTCGTGTCGCCCATCGGGTGCTGTGACGGTCTGTTGGTCATGCGTGACATGGGGAGCAGGGGGCAGACAGAGAGGGGAGGCGCGGAATGAGAGCAAGGCGGGCTCCCACAGGCCCGGCCCCGCGGGACCACGCTCCTGTCCTGCTGAGATGCCACAGATGTCGGCACAGGGGGCCCGGTCCTCCCAGCTTGTGGCCACGCAGTCTGCTGGAACCACCCGGGGACCCACCTCATTCATTCAACAAGCGTGTTCTTAAAATCGGGTTGAAATCCACGTCCCCTAAAATGAACCATTTTAATAAGTACAACTTAGTGGTGTTGAGTACGTTCACATTATTGTGCCACTGTCATCTCTGCTCAGATCTAGAACGCTTTCATCGCTCCAAAAGACCCCCCCGCACGCCCATCGAGGAGTTGCACCCCTTCCCCACCCTGACCCCAGCTCCTGGCAAACACCAGTCTGCTTTCTCTGGATTGCCTGTTCTGGATGCTTCACGTCAAAGGAATCATACAATCAATGGCCTTGTGTGTCTGGCTTCTCTCACTTACCAGGATTTTTTTTTTTCTTTTTTAAATTATTTTGGGCCACAGCATGCAAAAGTTCCCGGGCCAGGGATCAAACCCTTAACACTAGGCCACCGGGGAATTCCTAGCATGCTGTTTTTGAGGTTCATCCATGTGATAGCCTGTGTCAGTGACTTGTTCCTCGTTAAGGCCATTGCTGTTCTGTGGTCAGGGCGTTCCACAGTTCACTTGCCCAGGGGCCCCTGAGGGACGTGCTGCTGCTTTAGCACGTGCTTCTGAGTGTCTGGTATTCTCTGGAGGCTGTACAGACCCGGTGAAGGTTACACGTGGTTTCTGCCTTCATGGAACTTGGCTTCGAGCAGGGAGAACACGGAAGCTTTGCCTCCAGGGTGCCACTGGCCGATAAGACTTAGTGATGGTCCTTAGCGTGGTGACACTAAGCGTGAGATGCTTGTGATACAAGGTTGGGGGCTGATTTCACTCCGTCATCTCTAATTCTCCCTCTGGGATACATGTTTGGAAAAGAACCAGGGGCTCTGCTGCTGTTTGAGTGTAAGTCAAACCCCTTTGCCCTGCTTTGTTCACAGCAGCTTCTAGGGTCCAGACCACCACGAGGATGGAAAGGTGGAGCTTAGGGAAGGCTGGCCCTGACTCTTGGAGTCACCCAGAGCAGTGTCATCCCTCCCATGGCAGACTTGGTGGCAGCTTTCTCCTCGGGTTCCCCCCGCTTGGGATGGGACATTCTTCTTTCCCTTCATTGTTTTCGCTGGCATGTGGGTTTGTCCTTCACCATCTCGGTTGCTGTCCCGTGTGTCCCTGTCCAGTGTCCCACGGTGAGTTGAGGGGGCCCCACACCTTGCTCCCAGTGAGTGGCTACTGTGTCCCTCCCCTTGGGGACTGTTCTCCTGGGCAGGAATCAGGAGCATCCTCTGGCACTGGGGGGGCCGCTGCACAGAACACCACAGACTGGGCGGCCGAAGCACCAGCCACCCCTCTCTCTCCGGTGCTGGAGGCCGGCCGTCCAGGGCAGGGCCTGGCAAGGGCTCCTTTCTGCTTACATGTGGCCGACTCAGGAGCACAGATCCCGTCCACAAGGGCTTCACGCTTATGACCAAGTGGCCCCAGAGGCCTCACCTCCTGACACCAGCGCCCTGGAGGTTGGGATCTCACCACGTGAGGTTTTGGGTGGGGGGGGGCACCTGCACGCACTTCATAACAAACACCCAACTGCTCCCAGCCTTTGGAATTGTCCTTCCTTCCAAGGCAGAAAGTTATTTTCTTGGGGGAAAACCCCCGAGGCACCATCACTGCTGACCTGTTTTGTGGTTTGTGCATCCTTTGCTGAGAGAGGATGAGGTTCCGGGGGTGAGACCTGGCAGCGAGCCCTGCCTTCCTGGGGCCTTGAGCCAGGCGGGCTGTGTGGGAGGCATTACTTTATTTATTTTTTTGCACCCGCGGGGCACAGTTAGGGGCAGGGTCTGGGCCGCTGGACTGTGACACCCTTTGTGGCCGGAGCAGTTCTGAAACATCAGAGCAATCACGGTACCTTGTGTGGCCACAGCCCTGCCCATTCATGAGCCCGAGGGGGGCAGATCTGCCAGGGAGGGTGCAGGCTGTGTTTGTGTCCACCTGTGTCTGTGACAGGCAGGATCTGCATCTGTGACTGGGCTGTCCTGGGGGTGGCTGGGCCCACATCTGTTCTCTCCTCCCTGCAGGTCAGCTCCGCCTCCTCAGAAGCAAGGCTGCAGGCTTACCTGTGGGGCTTCCCTCTGGGGATTTTCACGTAACTGGTTTAAAAGCCAAGGTCACCATAATAAGTATTTGTACTAATAACCCTCTTAGCTTCCAGGGAGACACGGAGGCCCGGGAAGGTAGGGAGAGTTTATCAGGGCGAGCAAGCAGGTTCATGGCAGTCTGACCAGCCGTGCCCCTGAACGCAGATCCTCAGGTGGCAAGAGGGGACATGGGACGGGGAGGGTTTGGGGTGTTGTGCAGCGACTGTGAGGGCATTTGGACATTGGGACAGGTGCGCTTTCCAGGGTGCGCGCCGCCCATCCCCGCCGTGTTGCATCGGACCGACTTGACCAGCGTGGAGCCCAGAGCCACGGGTGGCCTGGCTGGTGCTGATGCTTGGATGGAGCCCGGGTTTGGTTGACAGGAATGGGAGGCTTTGGTGAGCCGATGGAGGGTGGAGGAGAGAGGGACCTGGTGGCGCTGGGAGCTGGAGCAGGTGAGGAGCCTTGGCGGAGATGGGGCAGAGGCAGATGGCGGGTGGAAACGCCTCTGCACGAGGCCCTCATCCCTTCCTTCATCACTGACAGAGTCAGGGGCGCAGAGGTGTGAGGCCGAGCTCCTGCCCTCGTGGGGTTCCAGGCTGACGGGTGGGGGGCAGGCCGCACACGCGCACGCGCCTGGGGAGGGCTCGCAGGTGCTGGCTCAGCGGGACAGGACAGCAGAGCTCTCAGGAGGCCTGGAGAAGGCTGAGGATGCTTCCAGGGAGTTCTGGGTATTAAGAAGTTCGGAGGAGAAGCAGTATCATTGTTAGTCCCGAGATCACTTATGAAAGTAGGCAGCTCCGTAAAGCCGGGCAGTGAGCAGGACTCATTTCTTGAGCCGTGTACTTGCCAGGTTCAAGGACAGGAGATAACATGGGGGGACGACCTGATCTTGGGAGCCAGTTACCTCCCTGGGGGCCCATCACACCTGCACATACCCACACCCCCCAAGGGACACAGGGCATACTCGGCTCAGGCTGCCATACCCAGGATCACATGGTGGGAACAGCTGCCCTTTTTCCTTCGCGGGGGTCTGTGGCTTTAGAAACATGGCCAGTCTCTGTAGCCACAGAAACAGGCCCCCTTCTCTCACGGATTCCTATAGCAAGGGAGACACCCCGCACTGGGACTCAGGACTCTCAAAATGAAAGAAAATTGCAGGTCGTGTCGCCCTGCTGTGCCCAGTGAGGTGCTCAGCATGTGGAGACACAGCGTGGTGACTGCCACATGGGATCCAGGACCTTGGGGTTAGCGGAAATTCCCCGGTTTATCAGGAAATGGGCATCGCGGAGGTATTTCAGGTTCAAATAGTGAATGTGTCAGTGGTTCCCAGCCTTTCTAAACGTTCCTTTTGTGGTCAAGAAAGCACTTATGGTCGCAATTTTGTACTTGTGCCTTTAGAATCGTGGTTTGAGGGTATATGCAGGGACTGCTGCTAATCACAGCAGCCACAGTGGAGGCCACAAACGTTTCCATGAACCCCGAGATAGTGTCTGTTGGTGGCAGGCATTTGGCTAAGTACTCTGTCTGTGTAAATTCACCTAAGCCTCACAGAAACCTATGAGATGGGCACTACTTTTAGTCTCATTTTACAGATGTACCTGATGCACAGAGAGGTGAGGTAACTTTGCTAAAGTCACACAGCTGGTAAGTGGTGGAGCCAGGATTTAAGCCCAGGTGAACCCACTCCAGAGTCCACACTTTTACCCGTCTTTTTTTTTTTTTTTTTTTTTTTGCCTTTTGTCATTTTTATGGCCGCACCTGCGGCATGTGGAGGTTCCCGGGCTAGGGGTCTTATCGGAGCTGTAGCCACTGGCCTACGCCGCAGCCCCAGCAACGCAGGATCCGAGCCGCGTCTGCGACCTACACCACAGCTCACGGCAACGCCGGATCGTTAACCCACTGAGCAAGGCCAGGGACCGAACCCGCAACCTCATGGTTCCTAGTCGGATTCGTTAACCACTGCGCCACGACGGGAACTCC
>PVHT021183726.1:33471747-33485164 GCA_004024745.2 Catagonus wagneri
ACATCACCCTACCTCATACCTCTCCACAGCACCTCACACCTCCCCACACCTCACGCCTCCTCACAGCACCTCACGCCTCCTCACACCACTCCACATCACTCCACGCTTTTTCACACCTTGTCTGTGTCTGGTTAACGACTTTCTCCAGGTCAGGGATCAGCCTTTCCTTATTTTTGTAATTCTTGATTCCCAATTTGGTGCTGAGTGTCAGTTGATCCACCGTGAATACCACCAGTCAATGTGGGGAGAATTCGAATTTTTATCTGGCTTCATTCGTTCCCTGCCACTCACAGGGTCCTTGTCTTCCTGTCTGAGCCCCGACCCCTCACCCTCACTGTGTGGGTCTGGTTTTCACAGAGCAGGCAGAGAAGTCAGTAGCAGTAGCTGTAAATTATGAAGGAGTAATTCATGCTGTCTGCTTCCCCCTCAGGAGCCCTGTCCTCCTCCTGGCTGAGGTCCTGCTGAGGTCGATGGGAGCCAGAGCAGACTGCAGGAGATGGGCAGCCTGATAAAGTGGCAGGAGTTGGCGTGGGAGGTTCAGCTCCAGTTCTGGCCACTAATCAATTTTAATGAAGTTTGGAGTTCCCATCATGGCTCAGCCAGGAAACGAATCTGACTAGTATCCATGAGGATGCAGGTTCGATCCTTGGCCTCGCTCAGTGGGTTAAGGATCCGCTGTTGCTGTGAGCTGTGGTGTAGGGCACAGAAGTGTCTCGGATCTGGCATTGCTGTTGCTGTGGTGTAGGCCGGCAGCTGCTCCATTTCAACCCTTAGCCTGGGAACCTCCATATGCAATGGGTTTGGCCCTAAAAAGACCAAAAAAAAATTTGTTTTAATGAAGTTTCTTGGAGCAAACATGGGAGTGGGAAGGGGTGAATAGATTTTCTTTCTTTCTTTTTAGAACTTGGTCCAGGCATTTATGTACTTTATTTAATGAGGGCAAAAATTATACTGCAATTAATTATATATTATATCAGCTTAAAGTGCCAGGAATTGGAGTTCCCTGGTGGCTCAGCAGGTTAAGGATCTGGATGTTGTCATTGCTGTGGCTCTGCCTGGTACTTCTGCATACGGCAGGCATGTCCAAAAAAAAAAGCACAAAAAATGCCAAGAATTTAAATAGAACTTTAAGGAACTGAAATTTAAGGGTGAACTTGAAGTATAAGGAAGAGTTTCTAAGCACAGCTTGAGTAGGCCCAGCCAAATTCAAGATGACCCTTGAACAAGACATTTTTCAGTAGTAAATAGCTCAGTGCTACAGGATCAGAGGCTGGTTGAATCTGTGGAGGTAGAACCGCAGATACAGAGAAACCACATGTATACTGAGGGCCAACTCTGAAGTTATTCTCAAATTTTCGAGGCTCGGTGTCCCAACCCCGGCATTGTTCAAGGGTAGCTGTGATGACCACGAATTATAAAGAGCAGAGAGAGTGTTTACAAATTGAGATTGAAGCTTTTATTTTGATGTTATCTACTACCCTTGCTTTCAGCTTAGAGAGGATCCGATGGTTTATATCAAGCAGATTGTGCCCTTCCCTGGTGATGATGCTGCTCCTCCAGGCCCAGGTGTAGACTTAACGAGGATATGAGTTTTGTGGGGTGTCCCCACCTTTTACTGCACCACTCATTGTACAGGTTGGGGCTCTGGGTCCCTTTCAGGGTAGAATGGTTGACCCCCTGGACCTCTTGTGTTCTGTGCCTTGTTTGGTGCCCATGTTCACGGAGTGGGGCTGAGTATGATTTTATTTTTAATTTTTTTATGTGTTAACATTTATTCATTTAAAATGTAGTTGATCTACAGCATTGTGTCAATTTCTGCTGTATAGCAAAGTGACTCAGTCATAAATATATATACATTGTTTTTTTATATTCTTTTCTATCGTGGTCTATCTCAGGAGACTGGATAGAGTTCCCTGTGCTATATGGTAGGACCTCATTGCTTATCCATTTTAAATGTTTTTGTTTTTTCATTCTAAATGTAATAGTTTGCATCTGCTAACCCCAAACTCCCCATCTACCCCACTCCCCTACCCCTGCCCTGACAACCACAAGTCTGTTCTCCATGTCTGTGAGTCTGTCTCTGTTCTGAAGATAGGTTCATGTGTGCCACATTTCAGATCTCACATATAAGTGATATCATATGGTATTTGTCTTCCTCTGCCTGACTTATTTCATTTAGTATGAGAATCTCTAGTTGCATCCGTGTTGCTGCAAATGGCATTATTTTGTTCTTTTTTATGGCTGAGTAGTGTTCCATTGTATATATGTACCACATCTTCTTAATCCATTCATCTGTTGATGGACTTTGGGGTTGTTTCCATGCCTTGGTTTTTTTGAATAGTGCTTCTGTGAAATAGGGGAGCCTGTATCTTTTAATTGTAGTTTTGTCTGGATAAAAACCCAGGATTACTGGATTGTATGGTAGTTCTAATTTTAATTTTCTGAGGAGCCTCTATAACTCTTTTCCATAGTAGTTGTATCCTGGGTATGATTTTAAAGTTGCCATTGTTTCTTGTTAGTTGTGGTAATTATTACATTATTACCATTATTTAGGCAGCAGTGAACATTCCACCCATGCTTGATGCCATAAGGGCAGTGTTTCCCAAACTCTGTTCACTGGAACACTCATTAGGAAGACCTTATGTGGCCAAATAAGTTTGGAAAACTGCTTCAAACAGCGCCCCTTGAAGATTTACACTGTCTACCAATTAGCCTTGTAAAGGCTTTGGAATTTCTGCAGGGAAAAGCCATGCAGCCTAGCAGTTTCTAAATTTGTTTGCTCACTTGCCACTCCCTGCCAGTCACATTTATTAATTCCCAGTTCTGGGGGTATACTTTGAGAAGCCCTGCCTCAGAGGAAAATTGTTAGGGCAAAGTTTATAAAACTCAAACACTCGAGCAGATACTTGACGGCCATGGCTGGGAACGCTGACCTTCTCTGGATCCCAGGAAGAGTTCTGGAGTCCAGGCTGCGCTTAGCAGCCATCCTTCCACGCTTTACTCTCTCAGTCCATCCCCCATCCGGTGTGTGTAGATGGAGCTGCACGGACTCAGGGAAGTAAAGAAACATCTCCTGTTTTCTTTTGGGGGGATGGGCAGTACCCGTGGCATATGGAGTTTCCCAGGCTAGGGGTCTAATCAGAGCTATAGCCTCTGGCCTACACCACAGCTTCAGCAGTACCAGATCTGAGCAGCGCCTACACCACAGCTCACGGCAACGCCAGATCCTAACCCTTTGAGTAAGGCCAGGGATTGAACCTGCATCCTCGTGGATGCTAGTCAGATTCGTTTCCACCAAGCCACGAGGGGAACTCCTCCTGTTTCCTTTGTTGATGAGAATAGTGGTTACGTGGGCTATGCTTCCAGTTGAGAGGGAGGGTTTACCTGCTTTTGCAGCTTTTGGCTGTCTGTCAATCTGCAGGTCCCTGGCCCTGACGATCCAGTGCTGGCTGAGCGGAGGTGGTGAACTGGGTGCCCGATTGACCACAAGTTGACCCTGATCCACCCATGCTCTCTGGGGCTGTCCTGGTGAAACCAGGAGCCTGAAGTGTGGGACACAGCAGGATGTGGTCAAGGAACAGGGCGGGCCTGAGCCCTCACCCGGGGGTCCGCCCCTGTGGTTTCTGCCTTTTTGGTTTGCATCTCCTCTTGCAGTTTGCTCGTCCACGCCTCTGTCCACACCTGCCGTGGCTAGTAGGACTGTAAGCCTGTTGAAGGCAGGATGCTCCAAGTCTTCTTTCATCTGTGACAGTGCGTTGCACAGAGCTGAGTCTGTAGGAGGGGACCACTTGGGGTGATTCCCAGCAGCCCGTGATGGCCCTGGTGTGTGAGAGTAAACTGCGTGACCTGCCCCTGAGGAAGTTCCCCCAAGTGTGGCAAGATAGCAAAACAGTATTTGCATATTTCCTTGACAAGTTCAAATACCTTTAAAAATACTTTAGTTTCAGTAGCATATGATATCACTTCTATGTAGTATCTAAAAGAAAAGTGATACAAGTGAACTTATTTCCAAAACAGAAATAGACTCACAGACATAAGAAACTTATGGTTTGTGTTCAAAGGGGAAAGGAGAGAGGAATAAATTAGGAGTTTGGGATTAACAGATACACACTGCTGTATATAAAATAGGAGTTCCTGTCGTGGCTCACGGCTCACCGGTAACGAATCCAACTAGTATGTCTAAGGGTGCAGGTTCGATCCCTGGCCTCGCTCAGTGGGTTAAAGATCCAGCGTTGCTGTGAGCTATGGTGTAGGTCACAGATGTGGCTCAGGTCTAGAGTTGCTGTGGCTGTGGTGTAGGCTGGCAGCTGCAGCTTTGATTTCACTCCTAGCCTGGGAACATTCTTGTGCCTCGTGTGCAGCCCTAAAAAAGGCAAAACAACAGCAAACACAAAGATCTACCTTATAGCACAGGGAATTGTACTCATCTTCTATTACAACCTATACGGAATAAGAAAGAATCGGAAAAAAATTGTACGTGTGTGTGTGTGTGTGTGTGTACACACTGAATCACTGTGCTGTAGACCTGAAACTAACACAACATTGTAAATGAACTATACTTGAATTTTTAAAAATGCTTTCAGGTAGTTCTCATCGTGGCTCAGTGGTTAACGAATCTGACTAGGAACCATGAGGTTGCGAGTTTGATCCCTGGCCTTGCTCAGTGGGTTAAGGATCCGGCGTTGCCGTGAGCTGTGGTGTAGGTTGCAGACGCGGCTCGGATCCCGCGTTGCTGTGGCTGTGGTTGTAGGCCGGCGGCTACAGCTCCTGTTAGACCCCTAGCCTGGGAACCTCCATATGCCACGCTTTCAAAAATACTGTAGTTTCAGAGTTCCCATCGTAACTCAGCAGGTTAAGGACCTGGCATTGTTTTTATGAGGATGAGGGTTCTGTCCCTGGCTCCGCTGAGTGGGTTAAGGATCCAGTGTTACTGTAAGCTGTGGTGCAGTTTTCAGATGTGTCTTGGGTGCTGTGTTGCTGTGGCTGTGATGTAGGCCTCAGCTGCAGCTCCAATTTGACCCCTAGCCTGGGAGCTTCTATATGCCACAGGTGTGGCTGTTAAAAAAAAAAAAAAAGACGGAAACCCAAAACTATAGTTTCTTCTCCTCAGTTTGGTATCTGTGAAGAATTGTCTTGATTATTTAAAAGCAAGACTTCCAAGCACCATGTAACACATCAGTGTTTTTCTGAGAGCGTTGTTATATGTTGCCTGAATCAGTGTTATATTTTGTCATAGAGCTTTGGAGTCATGTATTAATCTATTCCTTATTCCCAAGAGCCATTGTTTTATAATATTTCCCTTCTCTTTAGGCAAGTCAAAGGTGACGTGACTTGCCTAAAACCCCAGGGGCTTGTCAGAGAAGCTGAGCTCAGGGTCCTTTTGAAGGAAGAGGGCTGTGCTCTGTTCTTCCCAGGTACTTTATTTAGGATCTAAACCCCTACTTCCTGCCTCCTTCCAAAAAGGATTTCGGACAGAGGCACAACTCATGTGGGAAACAAAATAATTCTTCCGTAAGTTTGGGATGCTTCTCTCCCTGTGAAGCTCTGAAAAGATATTTTAAAAGGGGCGGGCGGCTGGCAAGTAGATCTGCTCATCGTAAGATCAGTAGGGGTGCAAGTGGCTGCCTCTGCCCCGAGGCTGGCCCTCTTCATTGGAGTTCTCTCTTGGCAGCCGTGTTGGAAGTTTGAGGCGAGCGGGTGAACGTGGTGGGGGCTGTCTGTGGACTTGGAGATTCCCCTGACCTCTGTTCTTGGCACCACCTCTGGCCTCTTCGGGTGTCGACTGATATCGCGATCACTTCTTTGAGTGTATTTTAAATGAATGATTGTAGAGCTACTCAAGAATATTTGGTGGAACAGTTTCGTCTCCTTAGATTAGTATTTCCTGAGAGGTGGTCCTTGGGCTTGCTGAATCCAAATCCGAATCGCTCCCTGGAGGGTGGGCAGTTTGATAAGGTGCAGATTCCTGGGCCCCAGCCCGGACCTGCAGCCTTGGCATCTCTGAAGGTGGGGCCCTGGGATTTGCGTCTTTAGCAAGTTCCCTTGGGTGATTCCTGTGCACCTAAGTCTGAGAGTTATTACTGAAGCTCCTCAGAAGAGTGTCTTAAAAAGAAATGGCTTTTTTTTTGTCCTTTTAGGGCCTCACTCACTCCATATAGAGGTTCCCAGGCTAGGGGTCTAATTGGAGCTGTAGCCGCTGGCCTACACAACAGCCACAGCAACTCCAGATCCGAGCCGCATCTGCGACCTACAACACAGCTCACGGCAACACCGGATCCTTAACCCACTGAGCGAGGCCAGGGATTGAACCCAAAACCTCATGGTTCCTAGTTGGATTTGTTTCCGCTGCACCACAACAGGAACTCCCAAAGAAATGGCTGCTTCTATTGAGTATGTGTGGTGGGAATCAGTCCATGGCATCACCACGGAGGTCCGTCCCCTCCGTGACATCTGTGGCAGCAGGTGTGACCAGGTGCTTGGATCCACAGAAAGGTCTCCTGGCCCGGCCCCGCCCCCGCCCCACCCCTTTCATCTTTTAGGGCTGCACCAGCAGCATATGGAGGTTCCCACACTAGGGGGCGAATCGGAGCTACAGCCATCAGCTTACACCACAGCCACAGCAATGCGAGATCTGAACTGCATCTGTGATCTACACCACAGCTCACGGCAATGATGGATCCTTAACCCACTAAGAAAGGCCAGGCGTCGAACCTGTGTCCTCATGGATACTAGTCAGATTCGTTTCCGCTGAGCCACGACGGGACCTCCATCCTGGCATTACTTTCAGATATACTTCCAGCAAACCGATTTCTCCTCAGACCAGAGCGTGACAGTATTGGACCCCCGTGTGCCCCCAGGGGCCCCAGAACTGCCTGTCTCCCCCTCCCCTGTCACCAGAACCACGCGCATACCCCCAACCCTGTTTTCCCTTTGTCCTTCACCCCTTACACTAAGAGGTTCTCCCTCTTAGGTATTTGTGGGGGCTGAGCAAATCCTGAGGCATACCAAGGACCAAGGGTGTGGAGAGGAGGGGGACAGCGACTATGGCTGGCGGATTAGTGAGGGGGGGGAGGGGTACGTGGGGGGATGGATCCCTGAGGGACATCGCAGCCCGCGGGGCCAGCAGGAGGTGGAGGCGAGGGTGTGTTTAGGTCTGGTGCTCAGCACAGCAGGAGCACCTCTGAAAAAACATCCTCTCTTCTCTGCCCTTCCATGCCCTTTATCGCCTTCTCCCCATGTCCCCTTCCTGCCCCTCCACCATCACCGGGGATCAGGAGGGCACAGGCACTGCCGCCCCAGCCCCCAAGGCAGACCCTGACAGGGACCTGCCTCGGGGCTCCCACGCACACACCGCAGGAAGAGCCACTTGGTGTGGGGCTCGGACCAACACCCGCTTTCTGTTTCCCCTTCACCTTCTCCCAGGCTCTGCCAGGCCAGCCTGTGTACTCCGTGTGGACACGGTGTGCAGGCTGCTAAGGTCTGGAGAAATTCCAGCCAGCAACATCTATAGAGAACAGTCGAGTTTGATGCTCCCCTAGTCCCATGTGCTGCAGCCTTTGATGCCTGAGAATGTGCGATTCCACCCACATTCATTTGGTGCTGATGGAAATTCTTATCAGAATAAGAATGGACTGCTTATCTCCATGGGAAGTAAGGGCTGAAATACAAGTCTCTTTTTTTTTTTTGCTTTTAGAGCCGCACCGTGGCATATGGAGGTCCCCAGGCTAAGGATTCAATTGGAGTGGCAGGTGCCAGCCTGTGCCACAGCCACAACAACGCCAGATCTGAGCCGTGTCTGCGACCTACACCACAGCTCACAGCAAATGCCAGATCCTTAACCCACTGAGCAAGGCCAGGGATCGAACCCAAGTTCTCATGGGTACTAGTTGGGTTCATTACAGCTGAGCCACGATGGTAACTCCTCAAATACAAATCTTAAGAGAATTAAGTACTGGGCAGTGGTAGACCAGTAATACCTTGAAAAACCTTTTTAGACCATTTTTAAATACCTTTGGTTTTTTTTTTTTTTCTTTTTCTTTTGGCTGCACCTGCAGCATGTGGAAGTTGTGGGACTAGGGCTTAAACCCGAGCCACAGCAGTGACAATGCCAAGTCTTTAACACGCTGTGTTACCAGGGGATGTGTCACCAGGGGAACTCCAGAATACCGTTACCTTTGAAACTGTATGCGCGGCCTGAAGGGTGTGGAGCTTCATGTGGAGCTTTCTCACAAAGCAGACGTCTCAGTTTCAGAGGCCTTGTCTCGGCTCCTGGGTGTGAAGGGCATGGGGACTTCCGAGCAATGATAGCAGCTTGTCGGTGTCAGCATATTGTGTCCCCAACTTGCCGTGTTTTTTTCTTTTTTTTCTTTTTGTCATTGCAGGTGATTTTTAAAGCCAAGTCAAAATATTCTCCAGAATTGCTCAAATACCGGTAAGTCCCCCCAGGCGTTTCTCTCTGTGATCCCAGGTGACCGTTTCTCCGATGGGACTGGCACACGTCCCTCCTCTGTGAGCCGCCCGAAACCTCCTGTTTGCTGGGCGTTGCCCTGTAAGCAGCGAGCCCGGTGCTCACTGGATCACGACTCACTAGGACTTGTAGCGTGTCTGACTTGTTTAGAAACAAGAGTCTGGTCCTTTCTTGACCTGGGAGAGCGGAGAGGGAAATACGCTGTGCACGCTGCACTGATGCTTTCAGAAGCATTAACGCTTTCACTTGTGTCGTGAAGGGCCTCAGCAGAAGGAAGATTGGCTCCCTGAAGGTGCCCGCGTGGCCAGGCGTCCCTTCCCTGCCCTCTGGGTGCAGGTGCAGCAGTGGAGGAGCCCTGTCCCCACCCCGTGTTGGCTTGACCCCCTCGTCTCTGGCTGCCGATGGCTGGCTGGCTGTTTCTGGAACTCCATGGCCAGTTCAGTGACCAGAACTCATAAAACATCCACTTGCCTGGCTCTCCATCCGTGTCCAGCAGCTTTGTTTTGCTTTTTGTTTTTAGGCCCACCTGTGGCATCTGGAAGTTCCCAGGCTAGGGACTGAATCAGAGCTGCAGCTGCCAGCCTACGCCACAGCCACAGCAATGGCCAGATCCGAGCCACATCTTCTATCTACAGCTCATGGCAATGCCGGATCCTTAACCCACTGAGCAGGGCCAGGGGTCCAACCCGCATCCTCATGGATACTAGTTGGATTCTTTTTTTTTTCTTTTTAGGGCCGCACCTGTGGCATATGGAGGTTCCCAGGCTAGGGTCGAATCGTAGCTACAGCTGCCAGCCTACGCCACAGCCACAGCCAAGCCAGATCCAAGCCACGTCTGCGACCTACACTACAGCTCACGGCAACGCCGGAGCCTTAAACCACCGAGCAAGGCCAGGGATCAAACCCACAACTTCATGGTTCCTAGTCGGATTCGTTTCTGTTGCGCCACGATGGGAACTCCACCAGTTGGATTCTTAACCTGCTGAGCCACAACGGGAACTCCCAGCAAATGTGTTTTTGAGCATGGAGTACATGGTTCAGCAGCCCAGGCAGAAGCATGGTCTGTGTCCTTGAGAAGCTCACTCACATTCTGTCTGTACAGGGATCCTAACAGCACAAAGACTCGCAGAATCAGGCAGTGTAGTTCGTGACCTCTCAGGGGCGTGGCCTGTCTCTGCCGGGGTGGGGGTGGGGTGGGGGGCTGTGGGGGTCCCAGGACTTCCTGCAGTGGGGCCAGTGCAGGGCTGAGCTGGAGAGACTGGGCATCTGGAAGGGGAGAATGTAACATCACAGGCCCAGTTTATGGGGGGGATATGTTTGTTCTTACCCATTTTCACAGAGGTCTGCTGATTCCTCAGCAGCAAAGAACCAGAGGCTTGGCCAGAGAGGGGAGGGTGACAGGGTGTCCAGAGGGCGTGAGATGGGCACTGCATGAATCAAGGTGTCCTGATGTCCCTGCCCAGGAGAGCTTGGCTGCCGTGGGCAAACGTTTCTGGAAAGGCGGCCTTGGCCACGTGCCTTCTCCAGTCGACATGAAATTGTAATTATTCCATTACTTTAAAAATTGGTAAAAATGTATATGTATTATATTTTACTTAAATCTCAAATTTACAAAGGCTTTTATTTAAAATTCTGGGAGTTCCTATTGTGGCTCAGCAGGTTAAGAGTACGACTAGTATCCATGAAGATGCAGGTTCAGTCCCTGGCCTTGCTAAGTGGGTTTAAGGATCTGGTGTTGCCGTGAGCTGTGGTGTAGGTCGCAGACATGACTTGGATCCAGAGTTACTGCGGCTGTGGTGCATCCTAGCAGCTGCAGCTCTGATTTGATCCCTAGCCTGGGAATTTCCATATGCCGCAGGTGCAGCCATAAAAAGCCAAAGTTAAAATTCTAAAAGTTTATATTTTAATCCTTTTTTTTTTCTTTTTTTTGGCCACGCTACAGCATATGGAGTTTCTGGGCCAGGGATCAGAACTGAGCAGGACTTGTGACCTTTGCTGCGGCTGCAACACTGGATCCTTAACCCACTGAGCAGGGCCCGGGATCAAACATGTGTACTCAAGGATACCAGTCGGGTTCGTTACCTCTGAGTCACAATGGGAACTCCGCAAAGACTTTTATTTAAAATCTGAAACTGTATATTTTAATCCTTCTCCTTTTTTTTTTTTCGCTTCCCCTTTCTTGGCCACCCCGTGGCGTTTGGAGATACTGGGCCAGGGGTCAGGTCCAGACTGCAGTTGCAATCTAAGCCACAGCTGCGGCAACTCTGGATCCTTAACCCACTGTGCTGGGCCTGGGAGGGAACCGCATCCCGGTGCTGCCAAGACGCTGCCAATCCTGTTGCACCACAGCGAGAACTCCTTTAATCCTCCTTTTGTTTCCAAGGAAGCTGAAGTCCAGAAAGTTGGACACAGTACTTGGGCCAAGTTGCGAGTAGTGAGACTTGTGCTGTGTTTTTATTTTTTATTTTTCCATCTGATCGTGCTGTCTCCTTTCACTCCTTTTTGGGGAGTTGAGTACTTCTTGTGCCAAACTGTTCACCTGGGACTTCAGGGTCTCCCATGGAGTGATGTTGATCCTAAGAAGGACGGTTCAAAGTGGCAAATCCACGGAGAGGATTTCCTCCCTTTTCTTTTTTTTTCTTTTTTTTTTGCCTTTTGTCATTTTAGGGCCGCACCCGCGGCATGTGGAGGTTCCCAGGCTAGGGGTCTAATCGGAGCTGTAGCCACTGGCCTACGCGGCAGCCACAGCAACGCAGGATCCGAGCCCCATCTGCAACCTACACCACAGCTCATGGCAATGCCAGATCCTTAACCCACTGAGCAAGGCCAGGGATCGAACCCGCAACCTCATGGTTCCTAGTCGGATTCGTTAACCGGTGAGCCATGACGGGAACTCCTGGAGTGATGAGATGTCTTCTAGCCATGAGCTATGGACCTGCTGGTCAGAAAGGAAGGCTGTGTTACAAGCTGTCCAGCTCTGAGCCCTTGAAGGATGGGGTCTTTCAGGTGAGAGGGTGAGCGTGCGGGTGCATTTCGTGACCCGTGAACCAAAACCCAGACAACAGGATAAGCTCTGTTGGTGTGTATGACCAGTACCCTTGGGAGGGGAGTTGTTGCCCTCGGGAAGGATGGAGGAAGAAGCAGAGGAGAAATGCAGTTTGATCCAGGTGTTAGAGGTGAAGCTAAGAGTTTACTGAAGCCGCAAGGATGAGTTTGCAGCGGCTGAAGCCTGTGATCTCAGATCTAATCGTTTCGTGGCCAAGTGTAAACAACTCCTAGGAGTCATTCGCCTGCACGTCCTCATTATGATCCTCTGTTTCATTCGCCATTTCTTTTAAACCAGATGCCACTGTAGACATTTCAGGCCACCAGCGAAAAGTTAGATTTTGCAGGGCTCCCCCTCCCCCACTTATATAAGTTCATTAGAAAACAGTATAAAATAGAAAAAGACAGCAAGTGTGTGAATTTACACGTGGAAAGAAGTAAAACAAATCTAGTGAACTCCCCCCACCCCGAGTGTAACCCCCTCCAACCCTAAGGAAGTACAGTAATTTATTCCAGCATAGGTTTTCTCATACATTTTTCAAGACAGAGTTGATGTTTTATTGCGTTTCCAGTTTTGCTTTCTGACTTTTTATCTTAATGATAGAGCACGTTTCTTTTCTTTTTAAAAAAATTCTTATTATAGTTGATTTACAGTGTTCTGTCAACTTCTGCTGTACAACAAAGTGACCTAGTCATATATATCTATATATCTACATACACCATTCTTTTTCTCATGTTATCTTCCATCATGTTCCATCACAAGTGATTCGACATAGTTCCCTGTGCTATACAGCAGGATCTCATTGTGTATCCACTACAAATACAATAGTTTGCATCTATTAACCCCAAACTCCCAGTCCATCCCACTCCCTCCCCCTTCCCCTTGGCAACCAGAAGTCTGTTCTCTCTGACAATGATTTTGTTTCTGTTCTGTAGGTAGGTTCATTTGTGCTATATTTTAGGTTCTACACATAAGTGATATCATACGGTATTTGTCTTTGTCTTTCTGACTTACCTCACTTAGTATGAGTCTCTAATTCCATCCATGTTGCTGCAAATGGCATTATTTTATTCTTTTTTGATGGCTGAGTAGTATTCCATCGTGTATATATACCACGTCTTCTAAATCCATTCATCTGTCAGTGGACATTGAGGTTGTTTCCATGTCTTGGCTACTGTGAATAGGGCTGTAGTGATACGGATATATGCCAAAGAGTGATATTGCTGGGTCATATGGTAGTTCTATATTGAGTTTTCTGAGGAACCTCCATGCTGTTTTCCATAGTGATTGTACCAATTTACATTCCCACCAACAGTTCAAGAGGGTTCCCTTTTCCCCACACCCTCTCCAGCATTCGTTATTTGTAGACTTACTAATGATGGCTATTCTGACCGGTGTGAGGTGTACCTCATTGTAGTTTTGATTTGCATTTCTCTAGTAATTAGTGATGTTGAACATTTTTTTTTCATGTGCCTGTTGGCCATGTGTATGTCTTCTTTGGAGAAATATCTATTTAGGTCTTCTGCCTGTTTTTCAATTGGGTTGTTTTTTGCTGTTGAGTTGTGTAAGTTGTTTGTGTATTTTGGAAACTAAGCCCTTGTCAGTTGCATCATTTGGAAATATTTTCTTCCATTCTGTAGGTTGTCTTTTTTTTATAGTTTCCTTTGCTGTGCAAAAGCTTGTCACTTTGATTAGGTCCCATTTGTTTTTATTTCTTTTGCCTTGGAAGACTGACCTAAGAAAAAATTTGCAACGAGTACTTTTTCTTCCTTTTTTTTTGTCTTTATAGTTTCCTTTGCTGTGCAAAAGCTTGTCACTTTGATTAGGTCCCATTTGTTTTTATTTCTTTTGCCTTGGAAGACTGACCTAAGAAAAAATTTGCAACGAGTACTTTTTCTTCCTTT
>PVHT021183726.1:33486164-33547548 GCA_004024745.2 Catagonus wagneri
TTTTTTTTTTTTTTGTCTTTTTAGGGCCACTCTCGTGGCATATGGAGGTTCTCAGGCTAGGGGTCAACTCGGCGCTATAGCTGCCAACCTATGCCATAGCCACAGCAACTCGAGATCCGAGCCACGTCTGTGACGTAGACCACAGCTCATGGCAACACCGGATCCTTAACCCACTGAACAAGGCCAGGGATTGAACCCGTGTCATCATGGATACTAGTCGGGTTCATTAACTGCTGAGCCATGGCGGGAACTCCCATACCTTTTCTATATCATTTCAAGTCTTACAACCCAGCCTGTTTCTTTAGGACAAGAAGAGACTTTTGTTTAGCAGATAACCCTTTAGGCTCAGAGGGTAGGATTTCCCAGATAGAAATCAGGAGTCAGAGAGAGCTGCTTGTATAAAGACAGTGAGGTGGGGGCATCTGGCCTTGTTTGGGGACAGTGAATAGACTGGCTTAGCACCTTGGGTGCTCATGGAGTGACCTGGCTTTGGGGGTGAGAGAGCAGAGGGTGTGAGGATGGGGTTTAGGGCACAGGTGAATTAAGGAAGGCCACGTTAGTTTTGGCCAGAAGGTGTGAGGCTGTGTGCTGGGGGGTGAGGGTGGGAAGGAAGCACAGAGAGGAAAGTGGGAGGAAGTGTCTTTTGAACATCACAGCCTGAATGAGGAGTGGAGTCAAAGGTCTTCACGGTTTAGGAGTCTGCGAAAAATTGTGGTGGGAATGATGGTGGAATTTTGGTTCCAGTCAGCTCTCTGTATCTATAGGTTCCACAGTTGCGGATATAGAAAGTGGGAAGGACCACAGTCCCTTCTGCGAAAGGTTCTGCATCACTGTTTATAAGGGACTTGAGCATCCTTGGATCTGGGGATGGGCTGGAGTCCTGGAAGCTGTCCTTTGCAGACTACTAGGAAAACTCAGGGACAGGCTGGAGGAGGAACATCAGGGCCTGAGCTTGGACGTGGGCCTCAGTGGCAGGCTGTTTGGAACGTGAGTCATCTTGGACAGAGGCAGGTTTGAGACAAGAGCCTTTGAACTTGGTTGTAAAGAAGCTGTGACTGAGGCTGGAGGAGTGAACATGTTTCCCGCAGAAGAGCGTGCAGAGTGGAAGAGCTACAGACGCTGTCACTTTGGGGAAGAAGACGAGGAGGAGGGACCTCCAGGGACAGGCTCAGATGGGGGGCTCTGGGAAAGTGGTGGGGGGGGTCACACCTTTGGGGTCAGTGAGTGGGTGGTGGGAGGACGTGGGGCCACAGGGGCTACCTACGGAGGAAGTGGTGACAGCAGGCCGTGACACCTATTTCTAGAAGTTCCTTTTGAGGAGGGTGAGGCCTGGTGGCTCCCTGGGGTGACGTCAGAGAAGCGCAGGGCCTGTTTGAGGCCAGAGAGGAGGGGTCGGCTCCGTGTCACAGAGGAGGAGCCATCCGGTGTCACGTTCTGAGTTCTCTGGGTCCCACGCTGCAGGTGGGGGCAGGGGAGGGAGAGGAGCAGAGGCTGGGTGGCCATCAGGTGAGCATCTAGGACGGATAGGGTGGCCAGGACAGGCCAGCAGTGTGGGTGCCATACCTTTGGCTTTGCTGTTCCTCGTGTCCTCTAGGGGTTCCTGTATTACTTTGTAATAAAGAGGAGTAAGAACTTAGACCCACCATAGTGTTTAGAACAATACCCAGGAGGAGTCCTCTGAAAAAGCTTCATGTCCACACTGTGTCATCGTATGGACAGAGAGTGTGTGCCTGCACTAGCAGGGGGCCTGAACAATAGGGCTGATTCCAGAGGGTTCTGGATGTTTCCAGATTGTGTTCTTCACACAGATAATAGTAAAACAATAGCAAATAGGGTTTTCGGGGAACCAGAATGCATTTTTTTTTTTGGTGATTCCCAAATGATCCTGGCTCTGTGTCTCCATGTCCCTGATGCCCCCCATTTTCATGGGAACATGGTAAGGGCAGATAAAGACCCTAAGAATTTACCAGGAGCCTGACACCACGCTGGCTGGCTCACGGGTGTGTTCCCCTCCCACACCGCCCGGCCTCAGCAGCCCTATGGGGCGGACACCGAAGTGCCCCCCGCAGTTGTGGGGTGGGGGGGGCTGACACCTGGCTTGGTTGGTACAGTGCAGCCTCCAGGTCATACACACATTTCGCGTTCCCCGATTCTGCCCCGCCACCCTCCCCAAGGCACACCACGGCTTGACAGCAGATTCCCCCTCCCCGCCCCCCATCAGAGGTACAGCGTCCCACCTGGGGCGGCGACCCTGATCTTAGCAACAGGAAAACTTGAAGCGGTGCTTCCTGCGCTCGAAGAATGGGACAGGTGGATTGGGTGCTTGCCGTGAGGCCAGCATGGCATTTGGGCCCTGGGAATGCCAGGGTGGGGGCTTCCCTCCCCAGGCTCTGATTGGTGGGGAGGCGGGCATGGCGGCATCAGGGACTGGACAGCTACGGCTGCGCGCTGTGACGGGAGCCACGGTGGCCAACAGGGGGCGTCTTCGGGTGTTTGGGAGAGACTTGCTGGCTGAGGGTAGCTGGCTGCGAACGGCAGGGCCAGACCCGCCACGCGGGGGGAACAGCAGGAACCGGGAGAGAGCGGGGCGGGTTGGAAGGGCTTGGTCCAGCAGTCACGTCCTGTAAGAGAACCTATCCTTGGCAGGGAATTTATGATCATTTTTCCAGAAAAACCTGATTCTGCTTGAAAAGCTTTCAGTGCATAACTACACATAAAGTTGAATCTCTGAGTCTTCAGAGCACTGTCCGCCATCACCCCACGCAGCCCAACTCTAGGGGGTGCTGGTCACACCGGGCCATGCTCTGGGCACGCCTCTCACTCCTCTAATAGCATCACGCTGCACCCAGTCCCTCTCCAGGGCCCTTGTCTCTCCTGTGTCTTCATCCCTTTCATGTTCTGCCAGCTCCATCTTTCTCAGACAGACACAGCCACGTTGGTCACGCCTTTGCTTTTCAACATAGAGTGTCCCGCGGCTTTGCTGCCTGCCCCCCGGGTCTCTCTCCCGCCCCTGCAGGACTTGTGCTTCAGCCCAAGCTGAGCATCCTTCCCGGCATTGCTGACCCTGTAGCTGTTCCACCCTCTCCCCCCTGCACTTTGTCCAGCCCTCCAGTATCTTCCAAGTCCTCTGTTTTCTGTCTTGTTATCTCAGCCCCCAGTGCAGGGCTCTGTGGAAAAACCCGCAATCCTTTCTCTGACCTCGAAAGAGATGAATCCTCAAATTTCGATTGTTTCCCCAAGAAACAGGAGGGTCTGGTAGCTGCCGCAGTGGAGTGTCCAGAGGAAAGAGAAGGAAGGGCAGGCCCTGTTTAGGTATCCGATTGATGCTTTTTTTTCTTCTTTCATCTTTTTAGGGCCACACCCACATCTTATGGAGGTTCCCAGGCTAGGGGTCCAGTTAGAGCTGTAGCCGCTGGTCTACACCACAACTCACGGCAACGCCGGATCCTCAACCCACTGAGCGAGGCCAGGGATCGAACCTGCCTCCTCATGGATGCTAGTTGGGTTCCTTAACCGCAGAGCCATGAAGGGAACTCCTGATGGATGCTTTTTGGATTCAAATGCACATCTCTCTTTCCTTCTGCCCTCCCTCTTCAACAAACTTATTGAGCTCCTACTGTATACAGTATGGATAGAGAGGATGAAGGAAGAGCCAAAATCTCTGCCCCAGTGGAAGCAGGTGCTGGTCAGAGCGCTGTCCATATGCTTCATTGTAAACTGGTGATAAGTCAGTAAAGTTCAGGTACAGGGAAAGCAGGTCGCAGGGGGCCCCCATCCTGTGTGTGTGCACTCATGCGTGTGTTTGGGGGGTGCGGGAGGGAGTCAGGAAAGGCTTCTCTGAAGCAGTGACAGCTGAACTAAGATCTGAGGACGGGAAGGAGTGAGGTAGGCCAGCTTCCTTTGGTAGAATGCGGGTTCTGAAAATTACGCGAGAGCCTTTGCCAGTGGATAGTAAGTCATTATTGCGAGACATAAAATCCCATCCAGTTTAGCTTGGGTGTGGGGGTGCGCGTCATCATCCTGACATCTGACGGCAGGGAATGAGAGCTCCTGTCGGTGGTGAGGTATGTGGAGCCGGGCCTGGGGTCCAGGTTTCCATGGCCTGGTCTGTGGTGGCTTTGGACAGACCCCAGGGTCACCCCCTAGCTTCCGGCCTGCTTTTAGTTGATGGCTTGCTGCTTTGGGACTTGCAGACATACTCAGCAGAAATGGTCTGTGTTTGAGCCAAACGAGTCAGTTCCTTGTTTGCCTCTTGAGTGACGTCTGCCTGAAGTAAACAGATACGGGGAGAAACACAAAAGGTGAACTGCTGATTTCGGTTTTAGTAAGTCTGAGAAGCATTCCTTGAGACCTTGCTCAGGTCCCCCAGGCAGCATGGAGCTCTGAGAAGCTCTAAGTTAAAACCGGCCAGTGACACAGCTTGTCCCCTCCAGCCCCGGGCACAGTGCCGAGGCAGAGGCTTCCTCATGGCAGCACCCTGGAGCCCTCCCAGCAAAAGTGGGTGCTACCCAGACTCCGTGACTTTGGGGGATAAAAACCCTTTTTACACATTGTCTCACTTGATCCTCAGAAACGGCCTGCAAGGTCGGTATTATTTAGACTGTTTTCGGATGACGGCCCTAAAAGCTCACATGGAGCGATTATGCCCAGGTTCTCGGCACAGTATGGTTTGCGCTCTGCCTCTGAGCCTCGCTCTGCTCCCATGTCCCTGTGAGTGGTGGGTGACCCAGGGTGGGTGGGTGCAGGTACTCACAGGCCCATCTGTCTTCAGAGCCCCAGGGCATGGAAAGCAGGCTCCTTAAGGACCTTTCTGAGGGTATAACTCACAAAATTGACTTGTAATTTAAATTCAGAACTTCCGAAATTCAAGGTCTTAAGTATTCACTTTGGCATGTTCAATGTCTAGCATTTAACCAAAATAAGTAAGTAAATAAATAGGGAGTTCTGTTCGTGGCTCAGTGGAAACGAATCAAACTAGTATCCGTGAGGACGTGGGTTCAGTCCTTGCTCAGTGGATTCAGGATATGGTGTTGCCATGAGCTGTGGGGAAGGTCGCAGACGCAGCTTGGATCTGGCGTGGCTGTGGTGGAAGCCAGTGGCTATGGCTCTGATTCACCCCCTAGCCTGGGAACTTCTGTGTGCCTCCGGTGGAGCCCTAAAAAGCAAAAAAAAAAAAAATCAGTTTCCCTCTGGATGGATCCGGAATGTACAGGCACCCTGCAGGGAAGGGTGCCGTACATCTGTCTCTGGTCCTGCCAGGTTGCCCCTGTACCTGGCCTCGCTCTTCATCAGCCTCATTTTCCTCCTGGTGAATTTAACGTGCGCGGTGCTGGTGAAGACGGGAAGCTGGGAGAGGAAGGCCATCGTCTCCGTGCGCGTGGTCATTAACGACACGCTCTTCGTGCTCTGTGCTGTCTCCCTGTCCGTCTGTCTCTACAAAATCTCCAAGATGTCCTTAGCCAACATTTACTTGGAGTCCAAGGTAAGGTGGGGAACGCGGTCGAGGTCCCTCCGTTAAAACTGCTTCTAAAAATAGTGCCCTGGGAGTTCCCTTGTGACGCAGTGAGTTTGGGATCTGGTGGTGTCGCTGCAGCAGCTTGGGTCACTGCTGTGGCACAGGTTTGATCCCTGGCCTGGAAACTTCCACACGCCATAGGCATGGCCAAAAAAAAAAAAAAGATTAAAAATAGTCCTTTTATAGCTCAGTGGCTTAAGAATCCGACTGCAGCGTCTCGGTTTGCTGTGGAGGTGTGGGTTCGATCCCTGACCTGGTGCAGTGGGTTAAATAATCTGGCAGCGGCAGCCTAGATTCAATCCCTGGCCCAGGAACTTCCATATGCTGCGGATGTAGTTGTTAAAAAAAAAGTCTCCTGGTTTGCAAACAACTCAACAGATGCCTCACATACCCGACCTTCTGTAGTTCACTGAACTTGGTGTGTGAGAAGCGTTCATCCCGGGCGGTTTGGGGTGTATTGGAGTGTGCAGAGTTACTGGCAGAGGAGCGGGTCTCTGGTTTATAGATACAGTGGTTAAATGATCTTTTTCTTTGGCTGCACCCGCGGTATGTGTAAGTTCCTAGACCACGGATTGAACCTTTGCCACAGTGGTGATCTGAGCCATTGCAGTGACAATGCCAAGCACCGCCAGGGAACTCCTAAATGATATTTTAAAGGGCTAGTGGGTTTGATTGTGCCACTAGTTTTAATAGCAGCACACATCTCCTATTCCCTGTGTTCAGGCACTTTTATAAGCACTCGACCTGTAGAAACTGGTGTCACCCTCTCAGCTCTGATAGGGAAACCAAGGCATAGAGAGTCCAGAGGCTTGCCCCGGGTTACACAGCTGGGAGGTGCAGAGCCAGGCTCTGGGGTCTGTCCTCTCCGCCACCCCATCAGAGTGGCGGGGAGACTCAGGTCTTGCCCACTCCTGCACTGCCTGTGCCCCTGAGCGGGTCCCCCTTGACCATGGCAACTGCTCCCGGGGTTCAGTGCCTCTGACACTGAGAGTTCAGAGATGGAGCCAGACAGGCTGAGAGAGGGCAGCCCTGGCCATTCCCTGCTTTCGCTGCTGTGCCCCCCACCCCGCCCTGGAGCCTCTGTCTGCCCCTGCTCCCCCACCCCCAAGTTACAGAGAGGGGCGGGTTGCTGCCTGGAGCAGTGGCTCTAGGGTGGCCCTCACCAGCCTGGTCCCGGCTCCCCCCTCACTGAGAAGCCTGATGAGGTGTGGAGGTCGGGATCTGATGTGCTGGGCCCTCGCTGTCCGTGGGACCCCAGCCCCCCCAGCACATTACCCCGCACCCTGGACCGTAGTTTGCTCCCTGGGTGGAGCGGTTGGGTGATTTCACAGCTCCTCTGCTTTTGAGGTTCAGTGGCGCCGTGCCCTGGGGCGCCCCTCTGCCCTCCTTGCCAGACAGCCCATGGGGCCAGGACGGCTTTGGTCTGAAGACTTGAGGGGCTCTGCCGCCCACTGTTCGGTGTCTTCAGTAGTGATCAGTAGATTAAAATCGGTGCGTCCAACTTCAAAGACACGAAGCCTTCATCAGGGCACCCTGCGATTTGGTGGAGCTTTGCAGAGTCCCAGGAGTGAGGGTGGCAGTCTTTTCACTGGTAAATGTTGACGAATTTTAGACTTGAGTTTGCCTCAACTTGATTATTTCTCATCTCCTGTATAAGGGTTATTCAAGACTTTGTAAAAGTAGAGTTGTGGCAAAAAAAAAAAAAAAAAAAATTCCCATTGTGACTCAGCGGTTAGCGAACCCAACTAGCATCTAGCATCTATGAGGACTCCGGTTTGATCCCTGGCCTCGCTCAGTGGGTTAAGGATCTGGCATTGCTGTAGGCTGTGGTTTGGGTCACAGACGTGGCTTGAACCTGGTGTTACTGTGGTTGTGGCGTAGGCCAGTGGCTACAGCTCTGATTCGGCCCCTAGCCTGGGAACCTCCACATGCTGTGGGTGTGGCCATAGAAAGACTAAAAAAAAAAAAAAGAGAGACCAAAAAAAAGGAATTGTGGTATTAATAAGAGGGGTCCCTTTTTAGCTCACCCTTATGGCAAACACGCTAATAAACCACTATTGGCAAAATAAAATATCTCGGATTTAGTTTGTGACTTCCAAATGCAGAACTCAGAAGTTGATGCCAGCTTTTTGGTTATGTTAGCTGTTTCCAGCTAGGGGTCCTTTTGCTGATTTTGGAAATTGATAGCTTCATCAGTTGGGACACAGATTCCCGATTTCCTTCTAGCCCAAGCCTTGAGTCACACTCAAGCACTTTCCAGCACTTCCGGCCTGGAAAGTGCTGGGCTCTGAGGAAGGGCCCACTGCCCAGAGCCACTGTCCTCAGGGCCACTGCTCACCCGTCGCCAGCCCTCTGCGGAGGCTTGCTTGTCCTCAAGCCAGGGGCTGGGCCCTGGGTTCATGAGCCGAGAGGGGTCCTCAGAGCTGAGAAGCAGCGCTTAGAGAATTTAGCAGAACAAACTGCCAGATTTGCTTGTTCTGACTCACCCAGGCCTTACAACGGCTCATATTTAAGGCATCTCTAGGTCAAGCCTCAGGTTTTTTATTTTTTTGGTCTTTTTGCCTTTTCTAGGGCCGCACCCCCGGCATGTGGAGGTTCCCAGGCTAGGGGTCTAACAGGAGCTGTAGCCGCCGGCCTTCGCCACAGCCACAGCAACGCGGGATCCGAGCCGTGTCTGCAACCTACACCACAGCTCACGGCAACACCAGATCCTTAACCCATTGAGCAAGACCAGGGATCGAACCCGCAACCTCATGGTTCCTAGTAGGATTGGTTAACCACTGAGCCACGACGGGAACCCCAAGCCTCAGGTTTTGAAGCCTCTCCCTGAAGAAAGATACTTGGAAATCTTAGGGGGGGCGGTGTGGAGTGAGGTGGGGTTTGAACTTGGGGTGAAGGTCTGAGGGTGAAGGAGGAGGAGCTCAGAGGAGGCGGCGGTGCCTCTGAGGTGGACGGTTTCCCGGGTCCGAAGGCGGCCACGTTCTGGGAGCAGGCGGGGGTCCTGGGCCTGGAACGACGCCCGCCTCACGGTGCCCGCTTTTCCAGGGCTCCTCCGTGTGTCAGGTGACTGCCGTTGGCGTGACCGTCATCCTGCTCTACGCCTCCCGAGCCTGCTACAACCTGTTCATCCTCTCCTTCTCCCAGAGCAAGAACGTTCATTCCTTTGATTACGACTGGTACAACGTGTCAGACCAGGTCAGTGGGTCCCCCCAGCTCACTGCTTTGCAGCATCCACCCTGGCAGACGGGGGTAAGCTCCTTGCTCCTGCTGCCCAACAGCTGGGCGACCTTGAGGGTCACTTCTCTGGGTGGCGTCTGCATCCTGACCTATAACTTGGGATCAGTGTCTGCCTTGTTCCAGCTCACATGTCTGAGAAACATACACACACTCACTCACTCACTCACTCCTTTCTCCTTTCTGGGGCTTTTGCCACCAACGCTTACATTTTTTTAAGTGCTTTCATGTAAATATAGTGTGATCGGAGTTCCCGTTATGGCTCAGCGGGTTAAGAGCCTGACTGTTATCTGTGAGGATGTGGGTTCAGTCCTTACCCTCGCTCAGCTGGTTGAAGGATCCGGCGTTGCCGTGAGCTGCAGTGTAGGTTGCAGATGCGGCTCGGATCCCACGTTGCTGTGGCTGTGGCGTAAGCTGGCAGCTGTAGCTCCATTTCGACCCCTAGCCTGGGAACCTCCATATGCCACGAATGTGGCCATGCAAATAAATAAAGTATAATTTTATTAAAGGGTATAATTTGCAAAGGTAAAACAGATTGTCTTCAGGTTTAGGAAAATATGTAAAACTATAAAGGTTTTTTTTAAAATGGAGCATGTAAAGGAAAATGGAGCCTTTGAGGAATTCTGGACAAAAGTGACCAAGAATGTTAAGGAGTTAGTAAGAGCCCATTTTATGTCTCCTTATGAAATTCTTTTTTATGACATATTCTAGAAATTCATCAGTTTAAAGGAGATGAACAAAGGTAGTGAAATGTCATCTGTCATCTTTGTTCACAAAAGCTCCAAAGAAGAAAGAGTAAGAATTAGGAAGCCTTCTCTCGTTTGAGAAGTATTGATTCTTTGTCTCTGTCCCTGGACAAAGCGCTGAGGGCACAAAAGGAACAAACCTGTCCTTGCCCATGGGAGTTTTGTCTACTGAGGAAAGAGATACACAGATAAGCCATACAATAAAGAAATAGAACTTCTGTAATAGGAGTCTATTGGATTGAATTATAAATCTCCAGAGCTTTTCTTGGAAGAACACTGAATATTCAATCATGGACAAATCCACGTTTTTTTTCTTTTTTCTTTTTTAAGGCCACACTTGCAGCATATGGAAGTTCCCAGGCCAGGGATCAAATCCTAGCAGCAGCTGTAGCAACTCCAGATCAAAACCCACTGCTCCGGGCTGGGCCAGGGATCGAACCCACGCCTCTGCAGCAACCCAAGCCACTGCAGTGAGAATCTTAATCCACAGCAGGAACTCCCAAATCCACTTCTAAAATCTCGGCAGTGCTCAAACCTCACATTGAATTCAGACTTTGGAGGAGGAGTTCTCTTGTGGCACAATGGGTTAAGGATCTGGCATTGTCACTGCAGTGGCTTGTGTCACTGCTGTGGCTTGGGTTCGAACCCTGGTCCAGGAATTTTCACATGGGTACGCCCCCCCACCCCCCCAAAGAGAAAAAAAGACTCTGGAGGAGAGAACAAAAGGACCACGTTAAGTTAAAACTTAAGACAGGATGAACTCTGGAAGAGGCACATACAAGATGCTATAATTAGAAAGGATTCAAGTAGCATCAGTCACCAGCACCAGCAGCAGCAGCAGCACAAGTGTAGGATGGAGGGAAGCTGGGCAAGGCACTGCTGAGGGTGTGCCCTGTTGTGAGCAATCATATAGAAAAATCTAAGCAATAATAGAGACTGACTCGTCATACACAAAGGGTTTTTTTTTTTTTTTATTGTAATAAGATATACAGAAAATTGACTATTTTGATCATTTGTAACTGTCCAGTTCAGTGACATTAGGTACATGCACGTCATTGTGCAGCCATTACCACCATCTGTCTCCAGAACTATTTCCTCTTCCCAAAGTGAGACTCTGTCTCCATTAAACAGCAGAGAATTGGTTTTAGCGAAATAATTATTTCAATGTTTCTTTCCACTAAGAGCTTATAATTTTAGTGAATTTAAAATACAATCACAATTAAAAAAAATTCTATTTTCTTGGAGTTCCCATTGTGGCTCAGCAGGTTAAGAACCTGACATGGTCTCCATGACGCTACAGGTTTGATCCCTGGCCTCGCTTAGTGAGTTGAGGATCTGGTGTTGCCATGAGCTGTGGTGTAGTTTGCAGATGCAGCTCGGATCCGGCGTTGCTGTGGCTGTGGTGAAGGCCGGCAGCTACAGCTCCTGTTAGACCCCTAGCCTGGGAATCTCCATATGCCGCGGGTGCGGCCCTAAAAAGAAAAATAAATTCTGTTGTCTTTAGGGGCAGCCCTAAAAAGACAAGACCTGTGTGATGCAACCGAAATAATCTAGGAGCAAGCAAACCAGATCCCCAAGCGGCAGGTTATTTGTGCTGAATGGAAGAAGCAGACACGACACAAGATTGAGACCTACAGGTGGCATTTGAGAGGCAGAGTTTGACAGTAATCTTTCTGGAGAAGAGCGTGATTGGTTTTGGTCACAGTGCTTTAAACATGATGGAGTAGAGAAGGCAGAAGGATTCTCTTCAGGTGATTGGCCCTTTATGGCCTGAGGCTTGAAATGACAGCCTTACTGACAGTTACCCAGAGACAAGCCCACACACCTGCCCTCTGCCTCCAGAGCCTGGAGCTGCCACTACACCCAGCCCACTTGGCCAGCTCACTGGTCCAGGAGGCTTGCTCCTGGGCCCAGAGACTTGTTTTCTAGACTTCTTGCTGCAGCAAGCTTTAAAGGGTAAATGAGAACTTTAAAAGCTGACGAGTTTATCCCAAGGATGAGACCAAAGGTAAAACATGATACGCTGCTCTTAAGAATTAGAAGAAGGCCACAGGGCATTCTCAATATTTACTTGTTGATAAAAAGAGCAACTTAATTTGGATGTAAGGAAGATTTTTGGAGGATGAAAGAATAAAACATCAGAAGTTGGCTGTTTCCATCTTTGAATATTTTGAAGAAGATAATTATCCTGTTGGCTTGAAATGACTCCCCACCTGAGGTTGGGGCTGTTAGTGTTAATTGATTTTTGACTCGCGTGTTTTAGGGGAAAAGAATTCCATGATAATTAGAATTAGTCTGTGTTCCCATTAGAAAGAATGGAATCAAACTTACTTCCTCTGCCCTCAATCTAATGACTTTCCGTTTTCTCCTTCTCTTTTTGACAGGCAGATCTGAAGAATCAGCTGGGAGATGCCGGATATGTAGTATTCGGAGTGGTCCTTTTTGTGTGGGAGCTCTTACCTACCACCCTAGTCGTTTACTTCTTCCGAGTTCGAAATCCTACGAAGGACCTTGTAAGTAAACCACTTTGTGTTTGCAGAAAACATCTCCCTATTCTAATCACAAAGCCTGCACTTGGAATGTTTTCTTAGATTTTCAGTTGAGAGCCTCTTTCATCCTATTCTCATATGAAAAGTTCTGGAGTTCCCATCGTGGCTCAGCGGTTAACGAACCTGATTAGCATCCATGAGGATGCGGGTTCGATCCCTGGCTTGGAGCAGTGGGTTAAGGATCTGGCATTGCCGTGAGCCGTGGTGTAGGTTGCAGACACAGATCGGATCCTGCGTTGCTGTGGCTGTGGTGTAGGCTGGCAGCTACAGCTCTGACTGGACCTCTAGCCTGGGAACCGCTGTATGCCGTGGGTTTGGCCCTAAAAAGACAAAAAAAAAGTTCCCTATCTATTTAATTGAGACTTTCTTTTCCCCTGTCTTTTCAAGGAAATTTGTTTTTCAGTTTAGCCTTATTTTATTTTTAAAAAATGAAAACAAGTTACATCTTGAGGCCTGGGGAGATAATGATTAGGTTTTCTTTTTTTTTTTAATGCAACAACAGCTTCACTAGTCTTTGGGTCTTGACCTGCTCTGAATCAAATATAAAAGCCTTTATTTTAGCAAAGGCAAATAGAGTAGTAACTGAGTTCTTCACCCCTGTGTTATGCTGGATGGCGATTAGGGGATCAGATGGTAGAGAAGTTCTGCCTTGTTATGAACAATGCTAAAGTCACTTCCCCAGTTTGGTCACATTTCTGCTCAACTAGCTTCCTATAGATGTCTTCACGAGGGAGGGACGGAAAGGAATACCCGGTACAGGTCAGCTTTGCTCTCTGAATTACTCCATCCGTAGAACCACTGGTAGAATGAGTCACTGATCTGTGAGCCCACAGAAAAGTACAGCAAACGGTTTTTGGCCAATGTGAGCAAAGTATGGGTAACAAGGAAAGCCTGGATATAACAGCCAACCTGTTGTGTTTTGTCTTGTTTCTTTTCCTTATCTCTGGGGAGTCACTAGTGAGCCAGGACTAGGGGGAAAAAAAAACGGTAAGACTGAGAGTGCCCATTGTGGCACAGTGGAAACGAATCCAACTAGGAACCATGAGGTGGTGGGTTCGATCCCCGGCCTCTCTCAGTGGGTTAAGGATCTGGCATTGCTGTGGCTGTGGTGTAGGCTGGCAGCTGTAGTTCCAATTCGACCCCTAGCCTAGGGACCTCCATGTGCAGTCTTAAAAAGCAAAAAAAAAAAAAAAAAAAAAAAAAAAGTAAGACTGAAGTGGAGTAGGTGGTAGAGCCATAGCCTGACCCATGGGCCCTTGAAGACAGAATGGCAGTGGGCAGCACTTTCTAGATCTGAGGGTCACTTTCATCATTTTTTTTACATCAGCATTTTTTAAAGTGTTTTTATTATAGTTGATTTACATTGTTCTGTCAATTTCTGCTGCACAGCAGAGTGACCCAGTCATACATATATACACTCTTTCTTATAGTATCTGTCATCATGTTCCATCACAAGTGACTGGACATAGGTCCCTGTGCTATACAGCAGGACCTTATTACTTATCCCTTAAATGTAATAGTTTGCATTACATCCCAGTCTATCCTACTCTCTCCCCCTCGGTGACCACACATCTGCTCTCCATGCCTGTGAGTCTGTTTCTGTTCTGTAGATAAGTTCATCTGTACCATATTTTAGATTCCACATATAAGTGATATCATATTGTGTCTGTCTTTCTCTTACTGACTTCATTTGGTAGGAGAATCTCTAGTTCCATCCATGTTGCTGCAAATGGCATTATTTTGTTCTTTTTCACAACTGCATAGTATTCCATTGCAGATATGTACCCATTAATCCATTCACCTGTCACACTTGCATTATTTTTAGCTTCAGAACAGTGACTCTGCACTCTCTCTGACCTTTCCTTGCATTGGGAACACCTGGGAACTTCTGTAAACACGTGCCCAAGGGGCAGAGAGACATGTGGAAGGTGGGCAGCTGACTCCAGTGCCTTGTTTTCCTTCTTACTCTGAAGATTGTTGAAGTTTTTGGGGGAACCTTGTGTTATGAAGGGACACCAGACAGCCTCTTCACAGTATTCCTTGTGCCTCTCCTCAGCTCTCATATGCCTTCTCACCACTTACTAGTGCATCGGGGGCTAAGGAGTTGTACTTCCTAAACCCAGGCTGGTGAGGGCAGGAGTACATCTGAGTCCTAAGGAGCGAAAGGCTGTTTATTTTATTAAATGAATACAGAATGATATGGAGAGTCTTATCTGTACTCTCGGGTCTCATTGTCTGGGGAAGCATGGCAGTCTTTTATTTGGCGGTGCCTGGGGCATGTGGAAGTTCTCAGCCCTGCGATCAAACCTGGGCCACAGCAGTGACAACGCCGAGTCTTTAACCACCAGGCCACCAGGAAACTCCTGGACCTTTGTGTCTTTTGACCCCTTTCACCCATTTTGCCCACCTCAGGTGACCACCAGTCTGTTCTGTGAGCTTGGGTTTTTTTTTTTTTAAGAGTCCATATATGATATGTTTTTTTATCTTTTTTCCAGTTGACTTATTTCACTTAGCATAATGCCCTCAGGGTCCAACCATATTTTTGCAAATGGTGAGATTTTATTCATTTTATGGCTGAATGCGGTATGTGAATATCGTATTTTCTTTTATCCATTCATGTGTCAGTGGACATTTAGGTGGTTTTCATTCTTGGCTATTGTAAATAGTGCTGCATTGAACATGAGGATGTATATATCTTTTTGAAATTACTTGCATTTTCTTCAGATAAGTATGCAGAATTCATAGAGCATGTGATAGTCATAGTTTTAATTTTTTAAGGAACCTTCGTAGTGGCTACACCAATTTACATTCCCACCAACAGTGCGTAAGTTTCCCTTTTCTCCACGTCCTTGCCAAAACTTATTTCTTGTTTTTTTTTTTTTTTAGGGCCACACTTGCGGCATGTGGAGGTTCCCAGGCTAGGGGTCCAATCAGAGTTACAGCTGCTGGTCTTCTCCACAGCAACGCGGGATCCAAGCTGCATCTGCGACCTACACCACAGCTCACAGCAACGCCGGATCCTTAACCCACTGAGCGAGGCCAGGGATCAAACCCGCAACTTCATGGTTCCTAGTCGGATTTGTTTCCTCCCCTCGTGGGAGGAGAACTCCTATTTCTTGTCTTTTTAATATAACCATTCTGACAGGTGTACGATGATATAGGTTGTGACTTTTTTATTTCCTTGATGATTAATGTTGTTCAACATCTTTTCATGTAACCAGTTGGCCATCTATAGGTCTTCTCTGGAAAAATGTCTGTTCAGATCCTCTGCCTATTTTTTTTGCCTTTTTTTAGTTATTTATATATATATATATATATATAGAGAGAGAGAGAGAGAGAGAGAGGGAGATTTATATATTTAAATAGCTTTATTGAGATATAATTTCTATACCAAACAATTCACCCCTTTCATGTGTATAATTCAGTGGGTTTTGGTATATTCAGATATATGCAGTCATCACCACAGTCTTTAGAACATTTTTATTCCCTTGGAAAGAAACCCCGTATCCTTTATCTAATACTCCTTTTCCCTCTACCCCCCAAGCAACTCCTAATCTACTTTCCATGTATATAAATTTCCCTGTTCTGGACTTTGATAGGATGGCATCCTATGGTGTGCCGTTTTCTGTCAGTGGCTTCTTCCCGTCAGCATGTTTCCAGGTTTCATCCACATACTTACTAGTGTGAAGTAGTCCTTCATTCCTTTTTACGGCCGTTATTTCATTGTGCGGATATGCCAGGTTTTGTTAATCCAGTCATCCGGTGATGGACATTTGGGTTGTTCCGTCTTTCGGCTGTCATGAATGCTGCTGCTGTAAACATTCATGGGCCAGCCTCTGTGTGAACACATGTCCTTGTTTCTCTTGGGTATGTATTGAGGAGTACAGTTGTGGGGTCATTTGGTGACTCGAGGTTTGGCTTTTTGAAAAAGTACCACCCTGTTTTCTGCAGAGCACTAGGGCACCATCCTACGTTCCCAGTGGTGTGACGGTCCCAGCGCCTGCTGCTTTCTGTTTGATTCTAGGTACTCTAATGAGTCATGGTGGCTTTTGATTTGCATTTCCCTGATGGTTAATGATGTTAAGCATCTTTTCATGCACTTATTGGCCATTTGTATATCTTCCTTGGAAAAATGTCTATTCAGATCCTTTGCCCATTTTAAAAATATTTTTTATTTTTTAGGGCCAGACCTGCGGCATATGGAAGTTCCTGGGCCAGGGGTCAAACTGGAGCTGTAGCTGCTGGCCTACAGCACAGCCACAGCAATGCGGGATCTGAGCCAGACCTACACCACAGCTCATGGCAACGCCGGATTCTTAATCCACTGAGCAGGGCCAGGGATCAAACCTGCCTTCTTATGGATACTAGTCAGGTTTTTAACCTGCTGGGCCACAATGGGAATGCCCAGATCCTTTGCCCATTTATTAAAATTTTGTCTTTTTAGGGCTGCACCTGCGGCATATGGAGGTTCCCAGGCTGGGGGTCCAGTCAAAGTTGTAGCCATCAGCCTATGCCAGACAGTCATGCAGGATCCGAGCTGCATCTGCAATCTACACCACAGGTCACAGCAACACTAGATCCTTAACCCACTGAGCAAGGCCAGGGATCGAATCTGCATCCTCATGGATACTGATCAGATTCGTTTCCACTGAGCCATGATGGGGACCCCCCTTCTTTGCCTATTTTTAAATTGTCTTTTTCACTGTTAAGAGTTCTTTATGTGTTTTAGAGGTAAGTCCCTCGGACGATATATGACTTGAAAATATGTTCTCCCATTCTGTGGCTGTCTTTTCACTTGCTAGATGTTATCTTTTGAAGCATAAACGTTTTTAATTTTGATTTCCAGTTTACCTGCTTTTTCTTTTGTTGGCTGTTTTTGGTGTCATAGCTGAGAATCCTTTGCCAAAACCTAGATCATGAAGATATGCCCCCCCCCTTTTTTTGGCTTTTTAGGGCTGCATCAGTGGTGTATAGAAGTTTCCAGGCTAGGGGTCGAATTGGAGCTGCAGCTGCGAGCCTGTGTCACAGCCACAGCAATGTGGGATCCAAGCCGCATCTGCTATGCACATTACAGCTTAGGACAATGCTGGATCCTTAACCCACTGAGCGAGGCCAGGGATCAAACCTGCGTCCTCATGGATACTAGTTGGACTCATTTCTACTGCACCACAACAGGAACTCCTGCCCTTAGATTTTCTTCTAGGAGTTTTATAGTTTTTACTGTTATGTTTAGGTCTTTGGTCCATTTGAGTTACTGTTTGTGTATGTTTGAGGTAAGGGTTCACTTTATTCCTTGTGGACATTCTTGAACTGCTACCAGTAGTAAATTTGAAGGCATCCCACCTTGTTTGACTTCTGCTTTGCTTCCCATGTTTGACTAGGTTAGTCTTAGAAAAGCAGAAATTCACATGTACCCACCCTATCGTAACTTTTTTTCATACTATATTGGTTAACTTTTAAATAGAGCACTAATGTTATATACAAAAATAGCAAGTAAATGTGAGGTTTTATGCCAGGTTGAATCCACAGATGTGTAACCCACAGATGCAAAGGGCTAGCTGTACTACACCAGTTTTTTTTTTTTTTTTTTGGTCTTTTTAGGGTCACACCTGTGGCATATGGAGGGTTCCCAGGCTAGGGGTAGAATTGGAGCTGTAGCTGCCGGCCTACACCACAGCCACAGCAACTCAGGATCTGAGCCGCGTCTGCCACCTACACCACAGCTCACAGCAACGCTGGATCCTTAACCCGCTGAGCAAGGCCAGGGATCAAACCCGCATCCTCATGGTTCCTAGTCGGATTTGTTAACCACTGAGCCACGAGGGGAACTCCTTTTTTTTCTTTTTCGTAATCGATTAAAACAGTGACAATGCAAGCAAAACTCTTGAAAGATTTTGTCCACATTGATGAGAAAAAGTTAGTACCTCTTAAATATGACAGCAGAAATGAACACTCCAGCTGCACCAAGGGCCTCCCCCTGGATGAACAGAACGTCTTTAGTCCCCTGCAAGAAAGCGATCTTACTTACCTTGGCCTAGGGTGAGGCACCGTGTCTGAAAGAATACTGAACACTTCAACTGTCTTTCTAGACCAACCCTGGAATGGTCCCCAGCCACGGATTCGGCCCCAGGTCTTATTTCTTTGACAACCCTCGAAGATATGACAGTGATGATGACCTTGCCTGGAACATTGCTCCTCAGGGACTTCAGGGAAGGTAAGACTGCTTCTTAGAAGTGAAAGCTTATCTTACGCAGTCCCTTATGAATTTAAAGACCTACCATTAACCTTTTAAGGTAAACAATTTTTCTCCTGGGGCAAAATGATAAAGAGAAGATATGCCTTTCTGCTCTTTATTACTAACAGTAACGTCCTTAGGAAACCTTACAAGAGGTCTGAAGTGAGGGAGCCCTTGTTCTCGGGTCAGGAGAACCTAGGTAAGGCTAGGAGTGCACCTTGCTCTCCCAGTGGGTCAGGGAGTGGAGAAATCCTGGTCAGATGGAATAGGAGCTGGCGGTGGGGAGAAAAGAAAGCAGATCAGCCCACTGAACCAGCAGATGCCAGGAGCGCAGAAAATCTGGACAGGAGCCAGTGGACAAAAGCACTTTCTGAGGTCACAGGTGTCCTGACCCTCTTCCCTAGAGCTGATCTCTTACCCAGGTACCCCCACTGCGCCTCGGCTCGTCATATATGCAGCAGCCCTAACCCCTCACCTGCCAGAAGGGACATGGTGTTGAGGGGGCCCTCGCTACCTTTGTGGAAGAAGATAACCTGTCCAACAGAGAGGAAAATAATAGAAACATCAGTATACATTATTGAGTGCTAATTAGGTATTAAGATACTGTTTTTTGTTTTTGTCTTTTTTTAGGGCTACACCAGCGGCATATGGAGGTTCCCAAGCTAGGGGTCAAATCGGAGCTACAGCTGCCGGCCTACACCACAGCCACAGCAACGCAGGATCCGAGTCGTGTCTGCAACCTACACAACAGCTCACGGCAACGCTGGATCCTTAACCCACTGAGTGAGGCCAGGGATCACACCCACGTCCTCATGGATGCTAGTCGGGTTCGTTAACTACTGAGCCACGACGGGAACTCCAAGAAACTATTCTAAACACTTTATTCGCCAAAGCCCACAGTAGTTAGTGATGTTACTCCCCTTCTAGCAGATGATGGAATTGAGGCACAGAAGTTATTTGTGCAAAGACAGGTGGTGAGCCGTACTCTCCTTGAGGAGTCAGATACAAGTTGCTGCTCAAGCACTTTGTTCCGCATAGCGACTGGTTTAGGGTTGCAGTAATAGTACCTTTCTGGGCTCTACAGAGTTCAGATGTGTTGCGGGCAGACTTGGAGCCACTGCGCACAGCACCGTTTTGTGGGGAAATGGGCTTCAAGAAGCTACTTTGAAAAGTTTGGGACTGTTCGGTTTACACAAAACTGCAATTCTGTCTCTACCTAAAAGACATGTCATTAACACTTAAGTATAGGAGTTTCTGTCGTGGCTCAGTGGTTAACGAACCTGACTAGCATCCATGAGGATGTGGGTTCAATCCCTGGCCTTGCTCAGTGGGTAAAGGATCTGGTGCTGCCTTGAGCTGTGGTGTAGGTCACAGACACAGCTTGGATCCCACGATGCTGCAGCTGTGGTGTAGGCCGGCAGCTACAGCTCCAATTGGACCCCTAGCCTGGGAACCTCCATATGCCACGGGTGCAGCCCTAAAAAAAAACAAAGCAACCCAGTAAGTGTAATATTTCAAATCACTGACATCTCTCTTTTTCTTTTCAAGTTTTGCTCCAGACTACTATGATTGGGGACGACAGACTAACACCTTCCTGGCACAAGTAGGAACTTCACAACCAGACTCAGCTTTGGATCCTGACAAACCAACCAATGGGTAGTGGCAGTTAACAGTTTAATGGAAGATTCCTCCGTTGAGAAGCTTCAGAGAGAATAACTTAATGATAGTTGAATTGTTAGGGCACGTTTCCTTAAGAAATAGGACCTAATTTTTGTTACAGGTTTCTGATGGCTCCATCGAACTAAGCAATAATTTTAGATTGAGAAAACCTTATTTTAGTACTAAAAAGTGAGCCTGGCTGCCTACTTCAGTGAGTATAATTTAAACTTTTAAAAAAATTCTGTACTTTTATAAAGATGTATTTTATATAACTTAATAATGCTAAAGTATACTAGGGGTTTTTTTTTTTTGAGAATGTTATTGCAATGTATGTTGTAGTTTGCACAGACTTTTATGCATCATTCACTTTAAAAGTATACAAAATGTGGTCTGATGGTATTTTAAAGGCTTTTGGACTATAAAGTATTCCTCAAATCCTTACCTCTTCAGGTCAGATTCTGAGCTCCATTCTGCACTTAGATTCTAAGCACAGCTGACATCTAGAAAGCCCACTGCAACTCCCCTGTTGAAAGTTATAATGTAGCAGGATGTCAGCAGACTACATAGCAGGTAATTGGCTCCTTAGAGTTGTGTAAAGCCCGGATGGGTGGTCCCTCAAAGAAGCTTCTAAATTTTGCCAAAATTTAGACTCCTTTCAACAGGGAGTAATATTTACCCTTCAGTGTTGAGCATATTAGAAAACATTGATAGGACTGACTTACACTATTAAACCTCTTCTGCTCTGTTCAGAGATTTTTGCATAGCGTGTTCACCCAGTGACATTTAATCGCCAGTATTACCTCAGGACTTCAGCAAGACTACGCACCTTTCCCCAACTCACTGAACATTCATTACTGAACAAAGAGGTTCTCAAAAGAAGGTTAGTAACAGTTACCTCTGGGTCCTTGAGCCAGAAGGCTGTGTAGACTTCTAACAGTTTTCTCATCATTTCCAACCATATTTAAAATAATACCCTTTATTTTTAAATAGTTCTGAAAGCAGCCAACTGGAAGCTGCATATTTAAAATGGTAGTAGCCTTGCAGTATTCTCTAGTATGATTTCTGCCTCCTAGCCATACAAAAAGGGCAAGTTCCAGACAATTGCTTACATAACTTTTCATGTAAGTGAAACACGTTACGACTTTTCTAGTTCCCCAACCATAAGTGCCATCCTAAAAATCTCCAAGACTACATAAATTTATATAAAACAATTATAGAACTGCCTATACTCAGAGACTGTACATAGCTCTGCCAGGAAGGTTAAATGCTCTGATTTTTTACAAAACCAGAGATAAGGTACTAGAGGAAGTACTGTTACCGGAGAGGAAGTATCCTGCTCTGCCCAGGAAATCTGACATCTCAGAACAGGCAAGTGAAAAGGAACTTAACGTTACTAAGTTCTGCCCTCACGATGAAACCCATTCAGATGTCTTACTTCCCAGTTTGGTCTGCAGGAATAATTTATCTCTGAGTGTTGATTTCACAGTGATCAAGTCTGCTTCTCTTTTTTTCAATTTTTAAAAAAAATTTTTTAATAGAGTTCCCACTGTGGCTCAGTGGTAATGGACCCGACTACTATCCATGAGGATGCGGGATTGATCCCTGGCCTCGCTCAGTGGGTTAACGATTCGTTGCTGCTGTGAGCTGTGGTGTAGGCTGCAAATGTGGCTCAGATCTGGCATTGCTGTGGCTGTGGTGTAGGCCGGCAACTGCAGCTCTGATTCAACTCCTAGTCTGGGAACTTCTGTATGCTGAGGGTGCGGCCCTAAAAAGCCCCCCCCCCCCCCGCCAAATTATTATAGTTGAGTTACCATAAAAACAAACACAACCCATGGAGTAGACGCTTCTCTTACCTTGATGGTATTTAAAGTCGGGATCTTAAGTTTTAAGTGGGTCATGATGGGATTTTTCATGTGCGCCACACACCTTTATTCTGTATAATCACACAAAACAACAGTCTTGATTTTTAGTATATTGAATTTGGATCACATGTTTAAAATAGTTACTGCCAGGAAAAATTCTCATTGAGGCAACGTTTGCACTGATTATTTAGGTTGCCTTAAAATATGATAAGCTGTTATTCTAAATAGCTTTAAGAACACCCTACTTGTCACACTGTCTTTGTTACTAATACTTAGAAGAATTTAAAGGCAGACTCGGCAAATGCTTAAAAATCCTTTAAATCATGTTTTCAGGAAGTGCAGTTAATATTAGGTCACCAAAGGGTAGATGGAGTTTTCAAAATATCGCTAAAATCATGCAATTATTATACTCATCCTATGGCATACAAAAACTTTTATCATTGGTAGGAAAATTGAAATACTCAGCATTAACTGATAAAAGCCATAATCTGTTCTTATGATAAAGCTGCTAGTATTTATCTGAACTATTTTTTATCATAAAGGATAAAAATGTTCTAAGTGCCTATTTTGAACTTCTTCCCTTTTTAAAGAGTAATGTTGAAGCCCAAGTATTGTAAACAAATCTAGAATATAAAAAACTATGTGACAAACTTTCTTTCTTTCACAGTAAACAATCACATGTACTCTGAAATGTTACACCAGTGGTATGGAAAGGAACAGGAAAATTTCCTTTATATTCCTCATTTACGTGTGCTGCCAGGTAGAGTAACAAAACTACTCCTAGGTGAAAAAATGAAATATTAAAGGCCAGGAGACGGCAAGGAATTCTGATGACTGGTTCTAAAACACCCAGATATTCTCTTGTTTTAAGGCAACGTGGTGAAATAAAAAAACTCCTATAATTTGCAAGTTCGAAAAGTATGGGGAAGAGGCAGCATCACTGAACGTTTTATACCATCATCAGGCTAAGTCTGATTCAACACTAAAAGGCTGAGAGTGAATGTTTCTGTGCGTCCCTGGGAAATGTGCGTGAAAAATAGATGTCCACTTCTGGAGTTAACTGTCTAAAACCTTCCAGCTGCTTTGTGTACAGTTACACCTTGGAGATTCTGCAGGTTCGGTTCTAGACTGCCACAATAAAGCAAAATGTTTCAGGTAAAGTGAATTGCATGATTTTGTTTTTTGTTTTTTCCAGAGCCTATAAAAGTTATGTTTATACTACGTTCTAGTCTGTTAAGTGTGAAATAGCATTATGTCTTAAGAAACAATGCACATCCCTTAATTAAAAAATATATTACTGCTGGATTTCCTGTCATGGCTCAGTGGTAACAAACCTGACTAGTATCCATGAGAATGCGGGTTAGATCCCTGGCTTCACTCAGTGGGTTGAGGGTCTGGTGTTGCCATGAGCTGTGGTATAGGTTGCAGACACAGCTCGGATCCTGTGTGGCTGTGGTGTAAGCCAGCAGCTGCTGCTCTGAATTGACCCCTAGCCTGCAAGCTTCCATATGCCGTGGGTGCGGCCCTTAAAAAAATTATTGCTAGAAAAAGTTAACCAGCCTCTGAGCCTTCAGCAAATCGTAGTAGTAACATCAAAGATCACATCAAACATCAGATCACCATGACAAATAATAATGCAAAAAGTTTAAAATATTGTAGAATTACCGAAATATGACACAGAGGCATGAATGAGCAAATGCTGCTGGATGCATGGTGCTGACAGACTTGCACAACTTAGGATTGCCCCAAAACGTTCAATTTGCAAAAACAAACAAAAAAACCACACGTGAAACACAGTAAAATGAGGAATGCCTGTAGGTATCTTTCATTGGCTCCTTCTCTTTTCTACAGCTAATCCATTTAATTGAGCTGATAATTAAATATCTAGTTTGTTAACAGAGCTGTGTATGTAAGAGGTTTCGATTCTTAAATGATAGATACACATCAGTCATGTTTAGCTGTGTCAGTTCTTTCTTGAATGTTTCAGGCACATTGTTAATAACTATGCTGTTTTTTGTGTTTCATTGCTTAACATCAGGCATTCTTGCTAATACATTCCCAAATTTTCTTTTACCACAATCCCAAAAGGACTGCCCTTTGTTGGCGCTGAACAGTTAACTCCTGTTAAGAGAAAAGGAATAAGCATTGGTAAACCCTAGAGCGTGAAAAGTGCTTTGCGAAAAAGGTTCTCATTTACATTTTCATAGTCGGTATTACAAGAATATTGCTTTAATTTTTAGCAATAAAGATGAATTTACATTAGAACTAAATGGGTCTAAATCAAGATTTCCAATTAAACTTCAAAAAAAAAAAACCCCTTGCTTTCACTTTAGATTATTGTGTAAAATATAAACTATTAGGTCTGATCAAAGATACATCTAAGGAGTTCCTGTCCTGGCTCACCGGTAACAAAGCTGACGCGTATCCATGAGGACACAGGTTTGTGGCTTTGAGGCCTTGCTCAGTGGGTTAAGGATCCGGTGTTGCTGTGGTTGTGATGTAGGCCGGCAGCTGCAGTTGTGATTTGACTCCCACCCTAGGAACTTCCATATGCCGCAAGTGTGGCCCTAAAAAGCAGAAAAAAAAAAAAAACTTGGAAAAAAAATTTCAGCTTATCACAAATAATTAATATACCTAATGAAGCACTTGTAGAAATTGATAAGATCAATGCAGTAGAAAAATGGGGTAAATATATGAACACAAAAGGAAATACAGATGGCTCTTAAACTATCAAAGGTAGTCAGCCTTACCTGTGATAAGAGAAATACAAACTAAAACACATTAATATATAATTTTGCAACTAATCAGAATAGCAAAAATCCAACTTTTTGATACCGTCTATGTTGGTGAAGCTGTGGGTTGAGCAGTGCTGTCTTAAATTGCAGGTGGGTTTGTGAATAGGTAGCTATCCCCTATGGAGGGCAGTATTCTAAGACTTTTCAAAATTATAAATGCACATAGTTTGTAACCCAGAAATTCCATTTAGGGGAATTTAGACAACAAGAATACATTTACATATATGTGAAATGACATTTACAATGTCTGGAAACAATCCTAATGCCCAGTAATAGGAAAATGGCTAATTAAACAACTGCACCTTCATATAATGGAATACCAAGCAGTTACTTAAAAAAAAAAAGTGATTAAAGCTAGCAAACAGTATGTATATGATGCCACTCTTTGGGTAAAAATGATGGAAAATATAAGCCTCTCCATTTCTATGTTTGTATGTGCCTTAAAACATATGGCTGGAAACATAAGAAACCAAGTACAGAGGTTATTTATGGTGGGGCGGGGGAAGGATGTAAAGAAGATATTCCACTGTATAGCTTTTCAAATTTTTAGGTTTTTGAACCCTGTGAATGTATTACCTATTCAAAAAATTAAATATATTTAAAAGCCTGATGACTCAATACAAAAGATGCTAAAAGTCTCGAGTTTTTAGTTGACTGTAAGAAGCCAATTTATGAAATAACACAAACATTCTAAGCAAAGGCTCTAGAGTCAGACTTTCTAGTTTCAAATTCTAGTCCCGTAACCTAGAATTTGTGACTGCGGACAAGTTACTTAGCTTCTCTTAGCCTCAGTTTTTTTTCATTTAAAAAAGAGCAGTAACTGTACTTACCTGCTAGGGTGCTGATAAGTAATCCATGTGAAGCCCTTAAAACAGTGGCAGCCAGTGCTTGCAGTTATGCTTTTAAAAAGAAACAACCACAGACTACTTATTCTCCTTTATCCACATTTTCTTTTTTTTTTTTTTTTTTTTTGCTTTTTAGGGCCGCACCTGAGGCATATGGAGGTTCCCAGGCTAGAGGTCGAATCAGAGCTACAGCTGCTGGCCTACACCACAGCTCACGGCAACACCAGATCCCTAACCTAAGAGTGACGCTAGGAATCAAACCCGCACCCTCATGGTTCCTAGTTGGATTCGCTTCCACTGCGCCACGACAGGAATGCCTCCTTTCTCCCAAATTATAATAAAAATTTTCATCTCATGAAAGGAAATATTTAAAAGGAGGTTAAAAAAAAAACAAGATGGGAAGATTGCAGAAACATTTACTTTAATTCACATTTTCTATTATCCGGTGGGTACAACAGCAAATTACTTGTAATTCTGTTCAAAGTCAAAGCTGTACCTATAGATGTTACTGAAAACAGAGTACACAAATTTGTGTGTGTGTTGTTTTGTTTTACCAAATTAATTTCCATGATACCATGCACCCAGTCTGTGTATTTTGGTGAATAGTTATGGTTTCTGCAGGTACTTCAGTTTGCAAACTGCTGAGAGGTTTACTGTGAACTGCTCTCAGATTTCCAGATGAAGGCATTGCTGATGGAGATCAGAATAGCTGTCCTTTCTTATATACAATGGCACCTAGGTAGAGTTGGGAAATATGGCACAGTGTTTCATATACACACAGAGATTACAAGCACTGTGTAATTCACAATGTTAAAATGTCAAAATAAAATGACTTATCAAATTTCAAAACTGTAAAAACCATTACTAATACTCTGATCCTCCTCATAATCTAAGAACACAAGAGAAACATTTAAATCTAACCACTGTAATATATAGTATTTCCAATTTACATAGATGCCACTTAAAAAAAATAAACTCACGTCATTAAAGGAAGGAATATTTTCCTTTCCTTCATTTTTGTTACTTTATCAGCTGGTACAATCATTTCTGTCAATTATATTATCAAGTGCTGGATTTTTAAATTAAATGATGAGATAAAGACAAAATGCCAAGAGGTATTCCCAGCCAAGCATTTTCACAATGCAACTGGTGCTCTAATATCACTTCACAACAAAAGGTATGTGAATTGGAAAAAACAGTTTATATTACAAGGACCATAAAACATTACCAGGCTCACAACAAAACAAAGATTCCTATAGCTTACACATTCATTTAAGAAATACGTACACAAAAATATAGGCTGCTCCTCCCCAATCTAATTTATCGTAAAATACGGTTAATCAAACAGATTTTAGCTTAAGAATACTTCATTTGTTTATTTTCTTGGTAGTGAAAGATTTGTTAAAACCTTTAAAATAAAGAACTTTTTATCCTAACTAGACTTTTTAATTCCTAGAACTCAGTCTGATATGCAATTTTCACTAAGCTTGAAACAAACCATAGTAAAGAAGCAAGAAATGGAAATGACCAAAGATTTTCTCCAGTAAATAGAGCTTAAATAATAGCCTTTTACTGAGAGAATGGTGAAGTCACATCACCCAAAAGATTTTTAAACTTACAGTAATAATAGACAAAGTGCAAAACATTCACATTTTCTTAGACTCTGAAGGACACTAAGAATAATTCTTATTAAGTTACCACAAAGTTACTTAGATATTCACTTTTTAGCCAATTTACCTTAAGATCCCCCTCCCCCACCAGACAATACTTGCATCCCTAAAAAGAAAAAGTGGAGGAGGCGCCAACCAAGCCAGCCTGTTTTATTCAACTTAACAAAAAACACCACTGCTATCAACAACACCAAGAAAACTCCAGGTCTATAAAGGTTAAAAACTGGATAAGAAAATAATTAACTAGTGAGATGTTACTCCCTCCAACCACTGCCTTCCAAGGGCAGGCTAAATATTTTTAAAAGAGGGATAAGCCAACTAAATACAATTTTACATATGCCAGTAAATCGTCAATGAACACGTTTCAGACTTTGGCAGGATAAGATACGGGTTTTAAGAGCACTTATTTACTTCATAAAAGACTGATACCCGCATTCTACACAGATGCAACCGTCCAAATTAATGTTATATATACTAACAATATTTTAAATATTAAGGATATTTAAATCCCAGGTGTAGAAAATGACATTTTAGGACTTTGAAGAAGTCATCTGTTGGTACAAGTCATATGAAGTACCGTTTATATACAAAGAACTAAAAAAAGAAAAGGTGGGGAAAGGGGAAACTTAAAGAAGCCTTGAACTAATCTATCTGCTTAAATATCCTACTGAAGGAAATCAGATTGAGAGAAGATTGCATAGACTGTATTTTAAAATAAACTCCTTCAAAAATGCTTACTTTAAAACGGTAAGTTCTGTGCATATAATGTTTTAAATTGGTATTATACAACCATATAATCCCATTCAGATTTTATCAAGATGGGAAACTGTTAAATATTTATGCAATTCTTTTGTTGTTTTCTTAATTTTTAAAATTGGAATAAGGACAAAAAAATGCCAGGTCATTAGAAACCGGTTTCTAGGTTCTAAGTAAAGAACCGTCTTAAGCCAGCCCACTGTTCGCACAGGAAACCCAGCTGGGTAGCACAGGGACAGTACTTGTTCACCTTTACTGAAGCAGGTGCTTTAGACCAAAGCCAAACAGCAATGACAGTAACGAAAAATCTAAAATAAAAACCAGTGACACTGAAGTGGACCTCTTGGGGATTCTTAAGTCACTTCTCTTAATTATACACTGAAAGGGTCATCCACCACGCTGACACTTCGATACTACGGAAGTGACACCCAGAGCTAGGCAAGCCTAAAAACACATTTAAAAATCACTGATAAGCCACATTTGTTCCCTAGCTCTCCCCTTTTCCATAATAGACCGTTAATAGTGTTATCAGGATGGAGACATAGTTGTTTAAGTTTGACAAGTGGCAGTAAAGAACAGAATAAACACAAAACCAATTTTAAACAAATGGAATAGCAAAATATTCAACAGATGGAAACACATGAAATTAAACACAGAATTAGTATAACTTACATGTTTTAAAAGTATATACTTCATTTATAAATATATCTAATTGATACTCTATTAAGAGGCATAAATATTCAAGTGAACATTTGAATTTTCTCTTTAAGAGTTCAAAATTCTCCAAGTCTGAAGATCAGTCTCCTTTTGCTGAGTGTCCAAGACTAAAAAAGGCTTCACACAGTCACTTTTATGTCTCTAAGTAGACATAAAAAAACCTCTATTACCTACTGTGTTGTAATAAGACTTTGAAATTCTGTAACTCTCTTATACTTGTAGAAAGCCTACAGGAGGAAAAAAAAAAAAAGCACATTAGTAGAAAATATGATGTGTACATATTTCAAATATTGATATTGTCATATGGGCTATAATTTGAAAGCAAAACCACAAATAATGTAAACAACGCTGAACAGTGAAGCTTCCTTTTTATAAATGAGTATGTTATAATTATTAAAGACTGACAAAGCACAGACTTCTGGTTCAGTAGTCTTAGTTTAGAATGGGCAAAGGAAGCCAGTTACTTCCTATTATTGACAGACTTTAGAGTAATGATGGGAACAGTGACAGGATAATTCATTGCAATAAAGAATCTCACAGTTCCCGTCATGGCTCAGTGGTTAATGAACCTGACTAGTATCCATGAGGATCCGGGTTAGATCTCTGGCCTTGCTCAGTGGGTTAAGGATCCAACATTGCCATGAGCTGTGGTGTAGGTCGTAGATGTGACTCGGATCCCGTATTGCTGTGGCTTTGGCGCAGGCTGGCAGCTGTAGCTATGATTCCACCCCTAGCCTGGGAAGCTCCATATGCTGCAGGTACGGCCATGAAAAAAGACAAAACACACAAAAAAATCTAATATTTTTCTTTCTATAGTGTAAGATGGGAGTTCCCGTCATGGCTCAGTGGTTAACAAATCCGACTAAGAACCATGAGGTTGCGGGTTCGATCCCTGGCCTTGCTCAGTGGGTTAAGGATCCGGCGTTGCCGTGAGCTGTGGTGTAGGTTGCAGACGTGGCTCAGATCCCGCGTTGCTGTGGCTGTGGCAAAGGCCAGCGGCTACAGCTCCTGTTAGACCCCTAGCCTGGGAACCTCCATATGCCGCAGGTGTGGCCCTAGATAAGGCAAAAAGACAAAAAAAAGATGATGTGGTATGCAGTACTGAGCTTCTTTAAGTACTTAATAAATAATAACTTTTTATATTGAGAGCTTAAGATATGCTAGGCAATGTTCTGAGCCCAAAATAAACATACTCTCATTAACTGTTTAAAAAATCCTACAGATAGATTAAAATTAACCCTGACTGTACATTTTAGGATTTTGGATTTTACATTTTGAGGCTCAAATAAATCAACTAATTTTCCCCAGGTCACCCTGCTAGTAGGTGGTCCTAACCAGTTCATTAGATTCCAAGGCCATATGGCCTCTCAAAAAACCTATGTTCTCAAAAACATTTTCTTCACACACTTCCAAGTTGTAGGATTAATAGAATATGAATTCTTATTCTAATCTTCAGAATAAAAGAACTGAGTGTTTATTAGGGAAAAAAACAACATGATGATTATTAAACAAAATAAACATTAAAATCACTGTACCTCAAAGTATCTATTTTAAAAAACCTTTCAAAATACATATAAAAATATGGTAGAGACCAAAGCCCATAACTAAAGAGAGCTTAGTAAAGAACAGCAGGTGAAAAAAGAATGAAAAAAGCATGTTCAAAGTCTGATTCAGACACAAAATGGAGAGTATCAGAAAACTCCAAGGCAAGCATACAAATTAACTGCAGGTTTCCTTTTTCCTGGGGAATACAAACTCACCAACACTAGATGGGACTAGTCTCTGACGATGCATTCCAAACCTATCTATCACACAAGGGAATTTTCCATACTCCCTGTCATCCTTCCAAGACAGACACAGGAAGGCACAGAGCATACCTGCATCTACCTACTGTTCACTGGCATTTTTAGGGGACACCAAAATATATGGTAATAACCAACAAGGATGTTAATACCGTATCTATTTATACTATTTATTTAATGGTTTACTGGAAAATAAACCATTTGATATGTGTTGAAACTATTAAAAAATGACTGTTAAGAGTATTCAAGATAAAGAAGCCACATTTCCCAGGATTCCATGTCCAAGAACCACGGAATGCTCATTGTGTGTTTGCCCACCAACATCACACAACAAAGCAGTGCTGCACTGGGTGCCCTGGCTGAGGTAGGACTAGATTACACAGGTTACCAATTCATTTAAGAAGAACTATGTACAAACTCCTGCACAATCTCCCCAAAGTGTAAGACAGTAATTTTGGGTTAGTACAGCCAAAATCATTAACTATTTAAATGGCTGACAATCAAGTGGAAAATATAATGAACAGATCTCATTAACAATTGACTAAGTATTTGTGCCATGTCAATGTAATAAGATATTGGCCTATATTAAAAATAGTGCTTATATACTTGAAAGTTGCTAAAAGAATAAATCTCAAAAGTTCTCATCACAAGAAAATCAATGGATGCTGCAGAAATACAAAAAAAAAAAACATACGAGAATACTATGAACGATTATATGCCAACAAATTTGACAACCTAGAAGAAAATAGACAACTTCCTAGAGGCATACAACCTGCCAAAACTGAATCAAGAAGAAGCAGATCAATAGAACATATCAATCACTATAAATTAAATTGAATATGTATTAAAAACACTCCCTACAAATAAAAGTCCAGGTCCAGATGGCATCACAGTTGAATTCTACCAAACATACAAAGATGAACATACACCCATCCTTCTTTAACTTTTCCAAAAGATTGAAGAAGGAACACTCCCAAAGACATTCTATGAAGCCACAAACAACCTAATACCAAAACCAGACAAAGATACTACCAAAAACGAAAATTATAGGCCAATATCTTTGATGAATACAGACACAAAATTCTCAACATGATTTTAGCCAACCAAATCCAACAACATATAAAAAAGATCATACGCCACGACCAGGTGAGATTCATCCCAAGTTCACAAGGATGGTTCAAAATACACAAATCAATGTCATACACCACATTAACAAAAGAAAAGTCAAAAGCACATGATCATCTCAACAGATGCAGAAAACTCATTTGACAAAATCCAACATCCATTCACGATAAAAGCTCTTACCAAAGTGGGTATAGAGGGAACATACCATAACATAATAAAAACCACTTATGACAAACCAACAGCCAGTATAATACTCCTCAATGGAGAAAAGCTGAAAGCCTTCCCACTAAAATCTGGAACAAGACAAGGATGCCCACTCTCACCACTTTAATTCAATATAGTATTAGAAGTCCTGGCCATAACAATGAGACAAACAAAAGAAATAAAAGGTATCCAAATTGGAAGGGAGTTTAGGAGTTCCTGTTGTGGTGCAGTGGAAAAGAATCCAGCTAGGAACCATGAGGTTGCAGGTTTGATCCCTGGCCTCGCCCAGTGGGTTAAGGATCCATTGTTGCCATGAGCTGTGGTCTAGGTCACAGACACGGCTCGGAGCCTCACTGCTGTGGCTGTGGCCAGCAGCTACAGCTCCAATTCAACCTAGACTGGAAACCTCCAAGTGCCGCGGGTACAGACTTAAAAAGACAGAAAAAAAAAGCTCTGACAAGGAACTGATTTCAGAGAAAGAAGGCAAAGAATGAGAAAGAGAAAAATAAAAATTAAAAAATAAACCAATGGGACCTAATCAAACTGACAAGCTTTTGCACAGCAAAGGAAACCATAAAAAACAAAAAACAAAAAGACAACCTACTGAATGGGAGAAAATAGTTTCAAATGACACAACCAACAAGGGCTTCACCTCTAAAATATATAAACAACTCATACAATTCAATAGCAAAAAAACCAACAACCCAATTGAAAAATAAGCAGAAGACCTGAATAGACATCTCTCCAAAGAAGATATACAGATGGCACACAAGCACATGAAAAAATGCTCAACATCACTAATTATTAGAGAACTGCAAATCAAAACTACTATGAGGTACCACCTCACACTAGTCAGAACAGCCATCACGAACAAGTCCACAAATAACAAATGCTGGAGAGGGTGTAGAGAAAAGGGAACCCTCCTACACTGTTGGTGGGAATATCAATTGGTACAACCACTACGGAAAACAGTATGGAGGTACCTCAGAAAACTAAATATAGGATCCAGTACTCCAACTCCTGGGCATATATCCAGACAAAACTTCCACTCAAAAAGAAACATGCACCCGTATGTTTACTGAAGCATTATTCACAGTATCCAAGTCAAGACATGGAAGCAACCTAAATGTCCATCAACAGATGACTGGATTAAGAAGATGTGGTGTATATACACAATGGAATACTACTCAGCCATAAAAAGAACAAAATAATGCCATTTGCAGCAACATGAATGTAACTAGAGACACACTAAGTGAAGTCACACAGAGAAAGACAAATACCATATAATATCACTTATATCTGGAATCTAATATATGGCACAAATGAACCTATCTACAGAAAAGAAACAAACTCATGGACATAGAGAACAGACTTGTGGTTGCCGAGGGTGAGGGTTAGGAAGTGGGATGGACTGGGCGTTTGGGATCAGTAGATGAAAACTATCTCATTTGGAGTTGGATAAGCAATGAGATCCTGCTTTACAGCACAGGGAATTATATCTAGTCACTGTGATGGAGGATACTGTGAGGAAGAGAATGCGTATGTATGTGTGTATATGTATGTGTGTGTGTGTGTGTATACATATATATGTATATATATGACTGGGTCACTTTTCTGTACAGCAGAAATTGACAGGAATTGTATATCAAATAGAGAAAATAAAAGTCTTAAAAAAAGAATTCAACATAACGCAAGACACCATAAAACTCCTAGAAGAGAACATATGCAAAACATTCTCTGATATCAACCTTACAAAAGTTTTCTCAGGTCAGTCTCTCAAGGCAACAGAAATAAAAACAAAAATAAACCAATGGGACCTAATCAAACTTACAAGCTTTTGTGGAGCGAAGAAAACCCTAAAAACAAACAAACAAAAAAAAACTCCACAAAAGACAGCCTATTGAACGTATGTATGTTATGGATTTAACTAGACTTATTATGGCAATCATTTTGCAACATACACAAATACTGAATCCTTATGCTACATATCTGAAACTAACATAATGCTGTATATTCAACTGCCCCTCAGTAAAAAAAGAACACTGAAAAAATCTGAATAACACTGGGAAATGATTACAATATAATTCCAAGTAAAACAGAATATGAAAGTATACGAAATGTATGCTTTCACTCTGTAAATACACACAAACAGATATATATGTAACGTAAATTTTTTACTTATAAATAATGAGAAAATACACATTAAAAATACAACAAATGTGGAAAGGGTCCTAGGTGGTAGGGATATAAGTGATTTTTTAAAATTTATTTTCTAAATTATACTTTCACATGTTTTTCCAACTTTTCCATAATGACCACGAATTACTTTTATAATTAGGGGGACGGGGGACAGAAAGATGACTACTTCAAAAGAGCTTTAAAAAGCAGATGGCTGTTCTGTTTTCCCTGGGGACCAAAGGGAGAGTAAATTAGGTTGTGTCTTATTTGTATAACCATCCCAACTCGAGTGTCATTACCCTTAAGAGAAGAAGAGTTTCTCACATCTAGTATAATCAGACAAAAAAAGACATTTTTTTTTTCTTTTCAGGCCCGCTCATGCAGCATATGGAAGTTCCCAGGTTAGGGGTCGAATCAGAGCTGCAGCTGCAAGCCACCACCACAGCCAGATCTGAGCTGCATTTGTGACCAAAACTGCAGCTTCTGGCACTACCAGATCCTTAACCCACTAAGCGAGTCCAGGGATTGAACCTGCTTCCTCATGGACACTATGCCAGGTTCTAACCTGCTGAGCCACAACAAGAACTCCAAAAGATAATTTTTTAAGTATTAAAAATATCAGAGCACTAAATATTCAAAGGTGTTTGTAAATTACCATCACAACCATGCCCACTGCCACCGACTTTAGGTAGCATCTTATGTTACAAATGTCATGTAAAACCTTATTTTATCTTCATGTTTATTCTGTAAGAAAGGTTTTTAATCCTCTCCATTATATAGAGAAAGGCAACAAGCTGGAAGAAAGGACTGATATGCCTGAGCCCATACTGCCAGTAAATGGCAGGGCCAGGGTTCCAGAGCACTACAACCCCTGGTTCTGAGTCCGGTCCCCTCTAGAGAAGAACACAAAGTAACAGCAGGCTACAGAATTGAAGCTGAAGGCAAGCATTTATAAATACTCTTTGTGAGACTCAGAAATTTTGAGGAAGTTAACATCTGCTTCTCAATTTTATTTAAGATTTATGTTTTAAGAAGCAAATTTACAGATGTAGAGAACAAAGCAGTGGTCACTAGTGGGAAGGGGGAAAGAGGGAAAAAGGCAATACAGAGGTAGGTGGAAAAAGAGGCACAAACTATTATGTATAAAATAAGCTACAAGGATAACACTGCACAACTCAGGAAATACAGCAAATATTTTATAACAACTATAAATGGAGTATAACCTTTAAAAATTGTGAATCACGATATTGCACACCTGTAACATATAAAATGTTTAAATTGTTTAAAATATTTTTCATTTAAGTTTCATTTTAAATACTTTAAATTCAGTTTCTCCTGGTTTTTTTTTTTGGTCTTTTTGCCTTATCTAGGGCCTCACCTGCGGCATATGGAGGTTCCCAGGCTAGGGGTCTAACAGGAGCTGTAGCTGCCGGTCTGCAACCTAAACCACAGCTCACGGCAACGCTGGATCCTTAACCCACTGAGCAAGGCCAGGGATCGAACCTGCAACCTCATGGTTCCTAGTCTGATTCGTTAACCACTGAGCCACAATGGGAGCTCCAGTTTCTCCTGTTTTATCTTACTACAGGCCTCACAAGTGGGTGGACTGAAATTTCCATGAAACACAAATTAATGATGGATATTCTAGGTCTATCTTGCATTTGAAATCTCAGCCTACATGGTAATCTTTAAGTACAGGGGAGCATCAGATGAAATTTTTGCTATAAACATGAAGAAAGGACAATTAATTTATTAATTTAACTGTCTCTTGTTAACTTAAAAATACATGTTAAGAAACCGTATACGAGTCTCTGTATCACTTGGTTCTCTATTTTTATTTGGCTGCACCCTCAGAATGTAGAAGTTCCTGAGCTAGGATCAAACCCGTGCCACAGCAGCCACCTGAGCTGCTGCAGTGACATCACTGGATCCTTGACCTGCAGAGCCACCAGGAAACTCTGGTTCCCTATTTTTTTTTTTTTTAATTTATTCCTTGGTTTGACTTTTTGCCTTTTTTAAGGGCAGCATAACACTATTTACTCTTATTTTCTACAATTCTTTTCTTTCTCTTTTGTATTCTTCAGTTAGTTGGTACTGCATGCATCTCTGGAGACAAATTCAAAATTATTTTTGAAATCATGTGTGATATAAACAGCAAGCAAACTACAGACCTATGTACAGAAAAAAATTGGAGGAAGAATGAGTGAAAGTAAAACGCCTCCTCGGATAAGAATTAGAGCAGCTGAAAGATTTATCTAGTTATTTTGGCTGCACCTGTGGAAGTTCCCTGGCCAGGGGTAGAACACGAGTCACAACAGTGACTGTGCCCGATCCTTAACCGTTGGGCCACCAGGGGACACCAGCTCAGTTTTAATCTCTTTTTCTCTCCTTACTCCTGCTACTTGAACAAGTTAAAGTTAGCTAAAGAGAAAGTTATTAGGAGAACATTTCCCCACAAAATTGAGAAGGCAAACTGGGAAATACAAGCAATCTGAAACTCTCACTTTTCCCTGTAACCTAGGGAAACTGGCTTGTGAGTACAGGTGTGATACTGTGTGATAATAATTCTCCCTCTTTGTCAACAAAACAAACTACTTTGGCAGTGATGATTGCTGCAGTTTGTTGAAACCAGTAGGGGAATCAAAAGTTTTCACTATGAGAGTTCCCATCATGGCTCAGTGGTAATGAACTGACCAGTATCCATAACGTGGGTGCGATTCCTGGCCTCGCTCAGTGGGTTAAGGATCTGATGTTGCTATGAGCTGTGGCATAGGTAACTGATGCGGCTCAGATCCCAGGTTGCTGTGGCTGTGGTGTAGGCCTGAGCTATAGCTCCGATTAGACCCCCAGATCTAACAGGAACTTGCATATGCTATGAGTGTGGCCCTAAAAAGCAAGCAAACAAACAAACAAAAAAGGTCTTCACTACGAAACCAATTCTTTTTAGATGGTAGACACTCAACATGTGGGGAAGAATTAGGAAATTTGACCTTGGACCAGACAGTAAATGATTTTAGGGAATTGTTAACATTGTTAAGTGGGAAATGGTATTATGGTCACACAGAAAAATATTTAAAAAAAATGCATGCTGAAGTTTGTAGAAAGGAATTGCCATGATGTTTATAATTTATTTTAAAATATTTGACTAAACTAAATAGCAAACATGGCAAGCATTAACAATTGTTAAATTAGGTGGTAAGTATGAAGATACTGATTCTATTCACCTCTCTTTTGTAATGCTTCAAAATTTTATAATAAAATGTTTTAAAAGTTTTTATTTCTAAGTGGCCAAGAAGCCTATGGCAAGTTTAAGCAGTGAAAAAGTGAAATGTAACAGGTTTCTTGAAAATTAGCATTCTTTTTTAAGAATGCTGCTCTGCTCAAAGAAACTCTGAATCTACGAGTGTTTAAACAAATTAAAACTATATGTTCATATGACATATTTCTAGGACAAAAGTGAATCTGTGACAGAATATTTAGGTAAAATAAATAAGAAGGTCCTAAAAAAAAGAAAACCATTCTTACCTTCCAAAAGCATTTAAAAGAGCAACTATTTCCTGCCGAGTGAGTTGGAAGCCTTTAGATGGACTGTTCTCTGGAAGCTTTTGGATTTCTTTTTCAGAAAATAATATCTTCAGGGCAGTTCCTAAACCCTGAGTCTAAAGAAAATGGAGGATAAACCTGTAATTAAATTCATAATAATAATAACTACTACAAAGATCTGAGGGAATAGTTAATCACTGTGATGAGAAGTCAGGAAATTCATAGGAACTGAACTTTTCAGGACGTTCAACTATGCAAAATACAATTTCTACTTCTTCACAGATTATTCACATAATAAATTTACTTAAACTGCTAAGGAAACCTGAATAGCTTAACACTTTTTGACACATATCATATTACTCCAAATTAAAAAAGTGGAAACTTTATTTGGGAAAAAAATTATTCCAAATTTAAAAAGTGCCTTTTTTAACCTAGAAAATATCACATTAGGATTACAGTGTTCAATATATAACCATGAAAGCACTCTATAGCCCTTAACAATTCAAAACTTAGAAATTATTATAAATTGTTTTTTGGTTTTGTTTCTTTTTGGCTGCACCTATGGCATGTGGAAGTTCTCAGGCCAGGGATCAAACCCTCGTCACAGTAGTGACAATGCTTGATACTTAACCCTCTGAGCCACAGAGGAACTCATTATAAGTTTTAAAGTACAGTTATACCTATATTTAATAATTTCTCAATTATTTGCACTAGAGAAAAAGAAAAAACCTTACTTCGGTTTAGCTTCCATTAAAAAAAAATTCTGTCTCTTGACTTGCTACGACTATCATCTTTGTAAAAAGACAAGTGAGAAAATACCACATAATTCTTTTTACACTGAAAATATAGGGAAACGGGCCTGCTAAGCAGAACTTTCCTGTTTTGTGACGAGGGGGGCCTCCTCCCTTCGATCACTGACACAAATTTAGGGACCAAAATTTGATAATTAAGTTTTTATATAATTATATTTCACCTTATATACATGTATAAAACACCAATACACTATATTTATAACCACCAACTTCAGAAGTGAATCTCAGTGCCAACAGAAACAGATACAATAAAACCAAAATCATTAACTAAATAGGAAAAACATCCTTACACATATACATATAACACAACTTAATTTTTTTCATAAATAAAACAGAGAAATGACACTTTGAATCTCTAATTCAATGAACAATGAGTACAATTTTAATAAAAACCCTAAACTTCTCAGCAGAGAAATTTAAGATGAGTAATAGTTTCAAAACAGAAGACAACACACAAACCTGTAATTTCCCCCATAATCTGCACTTGTCACATCCAACACAGTCCATTATACGGGAGATATTCTTGAAATGTAGCCGAAATTCCTCCTAACATGCAGAAAATATTTTCATTCTAATTAGACATTTAAAATTAAACAGCATTTTTCTGAATTATAAGAAATAAGATTTTGAAGCTTATTAATGAATGAGTTGTTTTTCAATAATGAAGAAGAAAAAAAAATTTGAATGTGTATAGCATAACATGGCACATAAAACAGCTAACATTAATAATAGTTTATAAATTTCATTCCACATATTAATTCAACCAACTTTTTACGCAAGGGCTATTCCAAGTAAAGCACCAACATATACAATATGCGGTAACAGAAAAGTAAATAACGCATGGTTTTTCCTTTGAAGGAACTTAATTGCTGCATACAGCCAGGGGTAAGGAACCATCTGATACCTGCATACAACCAGTGGTAAATGCATCTATGTTGTATTTCATTTATTTCTGATACATTGCTTTGTGTGGGATTAAATCAGAAAGCCAGTCCTAGGACAATGGCCAACCTCCATCTCTCTACTCAGGACCACACTGTATTTGTAACATATGCTGTAGCAGCACCGAGGACCACAGGGCTATAAACTGGGTATATGGTCTTACAGTTCTCCACACTTGCTACCTCAGCTTCTCTAGGCATGCTTGCTCACTGGATCCTTGAATTCTGCTGTATTAGTTTCCCACACAGGTAACTCTTCTGCCTGTGAGCACCTGTGCACCGGTTTCTGTGACTCTTAAGGTTAGTCTTACCCTCTCTGAGGATAATACTAGTTAAGAGAAAGTTGCCTCATCTTTTTCAAAGGGGAAACGTAAAAAAAAAAAAAAAAAATCACATTATATTGAGGCAGACATTTTATTTCATAAAGCTGGAGAGAGCTGCTTGAAAATTGGCCATCACGAGCCCAGCCTAGCTTCCCAAAAGGTTCAGAGGACTCAATGGCTTGGTCAAAAGAAAGATAACATGAACATAACACAAAGACTCCTGTGCTCTCCATTTTCCTGTAATTCATGTTCTTTGGAGCAGGAGGAAAAATGGACTTAAATTTTCCTTTATACACCTGTGAAAAATAGAGAACCAAATTTCCAGCATTTGTGAAGGTAGTTGTGAAATCTTAGTCCATTCTTAGCCTTACCTTCCTCGTTTACAAAAAGATCCCTAATTATAGTTGTCTTTTCTACTAAACAAGAACATTGTGAAGATCAAAAGTATAATATTTACATAAGCCATTAGAAAATAGGAAGCATGACAAGAATGAATTAACATTATATTAAATATCATATTAGTATATTGCCTCTAAAATAACCATAAAACAAAACAACCTTCTAAAACTAAAATATAGTTGTGGCTAAATTACTTCATCTTAGAAACACCAATAAACTCTGAAAATTTATTAGTTCTTGTAGCATATTCACATTTAAAACATCCTGGAGGCAAATTTGGGATTTTTCAGTTTCAGAATTTGGGATTTTTCAGATTTAAGACACTATACATAGACTATTTACTATGATACACTCCACCAGAGTGTAGGGCAATGCTCGGTCATTAAATACATGATTGTTCTTGCAGCAAAATGTAAGAATATCTATACAAAGCAGAATTTTTAACAAACACCATAAATATTCAGGGCTTTTTTTTTTTTTTTAACACTACAGTTGATTTACAGTGTTGTGTCAATTCTTACATCAGTTCAGGTTAAGTCTGGCTAACAAATTAATTTACACCAAACATAGGAAAAATGTTTGGAGCTTTTTGGATTTCAGAATTGCATATAAAAATTGTGGGGCTACAGGAGACTATTGGCCAGTCAATTTCACATATTTTATGAACATTGTCGGTATAATTGTGTTCCTTAATTACTGTAAGCAAATGAAAACAAAGTGCTCCTAACATGAAGTTTCATAATGATCTTAAAATACATCCTCTTCCTGATATCGCAGGTCAATAGGTAATTTTTGCCTTATATGTTAGTCCATAATGACAAAAATATAATAGTTTCAAAAGCTACAACATTCCATGAAATAAACTTTAGAAAATATACGCTTTATTCCTTCAAAGTGGCTAACAGTGCATGATTTTTTTTTAAAGACACATCAAAGCAATACGTAAGAAAAGAAAACTTTCTCTCAAAATAATACCCTTTAAAAAGACATTTAAAGGAGTTCCCGTTGTGGCTCAGTGGTTAACGAATCCGACTAGGAACCATGAGGTTGCAGGTTCGATCCCTGGCTTTGCTCAGTGGGTTAAGGATCCGGCGTTGCTGTGAGCTGTGGTGTAGGTCGCAGATGTGGCTCGGATCCCGTGTTGCTGTGGCTGTGGCGAAGGCCGGCAGCTACAGCTGTTAGACCCCTAGCCTGGGAACCTCCATATGCCACGAGTGCGGCCCTAGATAAGGCAAAAAGACAAAAAAAAAGACATTTACAAAGGTGTCATTAGAGTAATGAACAAGGATTCAATAAGCAGCTGGTCGAATAGAGAACGGAACTGAGAAGAAAGTATGGAGAAGGAGTTTTTCACATCATTTATAGTGGAAACAAAGTTTAGATAAATGTGATTAAATTACAACCAGCAAACTACTCCCCACCCTGACCTCCCAATCAAGAACTTTTTACCTTTAAAGATTTGGCCCCCTTTTTGTCACCTGCAAACATGGATTTCTCATCAAAGTGCATGGGGAAGGACCTGATAAAACAACATGGTAAGTTACAGATGAAAAATTCAAGCTTTGCTAGAATTTTCTATCTCCACAAATATTTAAAATTCGTACTTTACTCATGTGTAAGGTTTGGTAGCATAGGAAGGTGGCAAACAGTTCACATATAAACTATTCAACAAAAGAATAAAGCAAGACAAAGATAGCTTTGCAATGTATAAAACTAATGTTTTCAAAGAAATTACATAAAAATAACCTAAAAAATTAACTAAAAACTCATGTGAAAAATGTACAACACTCTCTTAATATTTAAAACATTTTTAAAAATTTAATGCATAATTTTCTTTAAACATTTACTTATTTATTTTAGTGGCCACACCCACGATATATGGAAGTTCCCGGGCTAGGGGTCAAATCAGAGCTGCAGCTACTGGCCAATGCCACAGCAGTGCCAGATCGGGGCTGCATCTGTGACCTATGCCACAGATGGATCCTTAACCCACTGAGCGAGGTCCGAGGTCAGGGATGGAACCTGCATCCTTACGGATACTATGTTGGGTTCTTAAAACCCATGGTGCCACAATGGGAACTCCCGTCTTTAAATATCTCTTAACTGAATTTTCCTCCATGCTCATTTTAACACTCAGTAAACTCCAAGTTTATAGACTGAGGATTTTTTTTTAAAAGAGGTTATACTGTAGAAAGTAATGCTAACCTCCTCTTAAGTAATCTATCCTTATACTAACACACATTAGCATCTGAATTTAAATAGCAACTGGAATAAGATATTGGTAGAAAGAACATTAAAATAGCATTAAATTTTGGTATTACATAAAATTTAAAGTTATATTTAAAAATATAACCTACTCTCAAGTGTGAAAGTTTATGCAGCAAAGCTTCAGAGATGCTTTTCAGCCAACATTTTTAGAAAAAATTTTAAATGCTGCTGTTCTACTGAACAGTTTCCTTCTCAGTTCTAATTTTCCCTTTTCCTAACTAAGTTTTAGGAGTCAGTTTTTGTTGTATTTCAGGCACTGTATCATTCAACTACAGAGTGGAGAATTTCAGGTATTTCAACTCTTACTTTGTGTCTTGAAAGATATTCAGGAGAAGGGTTTTTGTGTCAGCATCTTCTTCTACATTTCCAGTGTAAAGGTCAACAATCGAGCGCTCAAAGTATGGGGCCACCTTGGATAAAGCTCGCAGCTCAATTAAATATAAAAAGTAGAGATTCTTTAGCCTCCTTGGACCTTCTCCCTTGGTTTCCACAGGGTCAAAGCGGCGTTTAAATTCTTTCAGATTAGGTCCCCAGCTAGGTTTACCCCAGGTTTCTAAAAAGAAAGAGAAGTATATTATATGCTTTTAATAAATAGGATTCTTTTCTCTATAGAGAATACATATTCCCCCCCAACAATTTTTATACTAATAGGAGGCACAGTTTCTATGTAGAAATCTGATTACCTTTCAAAAGATAATTTGCGCACAGATGTAAATTGATACTAGCATGAAGTCCTGATATAAGCTTATAGAAGACTCTTTTCTCCAGACACAAACCTATTCAGAAAAATATTGAAAAACAAATGACATCCATTGAGATAACAGAAATACTGAATCAAGAAGATCAGGTACCCAGGCTTACAGTTAAGATTCAGGGACATTAAAAATAAATCAAGGAATAATAGAAAATAACATAAAAGAATTGAGGCTCTCTCAATAGAAGATAAAATAAGATTCTGACTTCAGAACAGAGTCGCCTGACCATGAGAACTTAATGCAGAATAAGATAGGCGTGTTTGGCTACTGAAGGTCCAAACACCACAGTGCACTTGGTAAGTTCTCATGTTACCCAGAAGGCAACAGTACAGATTTTTCATGGTTTAGGCTAAACTAAAACAGAGGTAACGTTACTGCTTTGGCTTAACATAGCTGTTTCTCCTTTTCCCTTCCCTATAGATGCTCTGTACTTGAACCTACTTGATAGTGTAGGAAGAAGACACTGAATTCTCTTTCTCCTTCCTCTCAATTCTTTATTGTGTCCTATACATCCTCTGCCCTGGGGTTCTCTAATTCTACTTAACTGTGTACTCCACTTGTAAGGAGCCAAAACTTGGAAAGGGATTTCAGCCAATTAAGTAAAAGTGTGACTATTTACTATGTAAAATCATATCAAGATAGAGTTCAGGAATATAGTAGAAATTCATTTTATGTAGCTTTTTTAAGCCACACAGGCTTTTGCTCAAAACAGAGGTCCAAATAATTTCACTATTCTATCCCACCCCTGCCTCCATTTAAAAATATTTTCTATCATGGAGTTCTCCAGTGTTGTACTGCTGTGGCACAGGTTCAACCCCTGGCGCATGAACCTCTGTATATCACAGGTGTGGCCAAAATTTTTTTCTCTTACTATAAGAATAATAATGAGTTCTTGCTGTGGTGCAACGTGATTAGTAGTATCTCTGCAGCACAGTAAGCAGGTTCAATTCCCAGCCTGGCACAGTGGGTTAAAGGGTCCAGCACTGCCACAGCCAAGGCATGAGGCTCGGACTTGATCTCTGGCCCCAGGAACTCCATAATCCGCAGAAAGGCCCAAAAAGGGGGAAAAAGAAAAGAGTAATAATGTCTGATCTCTTGGGATAGAACATAATGGAAGATAATGAGAGAAAGAATGTCTATATGTAAGACTGGGTCACTCTGTTTTACAGCAGAAATTGGCACAACATTGTAAGACAGCTATACTTTAATTTAAAAAAGAGTACTTGGAGTTCCCGTCGTGGCGCAGTGGTTAACGAATCAGACTAGGAACCATGAGGTTGCAGGTTCGATCCCTGGCCTTGCTCAGTGGGTTAAGGATCCGGCGTTGCCGTGAGATGTGGTGTAGGTCGCAGACGCGGCTCAGATCCTGCACTGCTGTGGCTGTGGTGTAGGCCGGCGGCTACAGCTCTAATTAGACCCCTAACCTGGGAACCTCCATATGCCACAGGTGTGGCCATAAAAGGACAAAAAGGCAAAAAATAAAATAAAAATAAAAAAGAGCACTAGACATTGTGAATGTACTTAATGTTATTAAATAAATTTTAAAGTGCTTAGAAGGTAATTTTATGCTATGCATATTTTACCACAATAAAAAAAGAGAAACATTTTTGGAAAATATTCTTTATAGAAAAATTTAAAAATAAATAACAATACAAAAAGTAAGCCTTAAGAATCCACTAGATGCAGAACAATTATCTTTTTCCTTTTTCTACCACCCAAGAGGATTTGCTTTTATCTTTTTTTTGTTCATTTGTTTGTTTTGACTTCCCTCATGGGGAAAAATGGGCTTCACCAATGAAAACTAAGAAATAATACTAGCTGAAGGATTTTTAAAATGTTAAGAGTATGTACATGGTTTACTCTGCATCTTTTTGGGATCTTTTAGATCTTCAATTTACTCTCCACTATGTTCTACCATAGACAGCTCTGAAGCAAGTAGCTTATAAAAGGAGAAAATGATTACTCTGCAATCTCACTCCCTAATTTGGAATTCTTCCTAGAACTTTCTCATCATCACAGATGGAGACCAAAAGGTAGAAATTAAATTCCATTTTATAGCTTCCTCATAAAAGTATATGACCAATTTCAAATGCTTATGGTAAAAGGGATATAAATAATATGAATAACTTTGATAAAACAGTAGGTACTACTTCTACTCTGATAAAACTTTTAATCAAGCCTGTTATCAGGTAGCAAAACGATCAGATTTGAAGTTCACTTTCTCTTCCTTCCATTTTTCCTCTCTAAGCAGTAAAATGTCTAAAGACGAGGGAATGGAAAATAGGTAAAGCAAAGCTCATGAAAATTCATACGCTTAAAAACAAGAACATGAAAAACTAGTAGGCAATTCTAATTTTTTCTTTCGCAAAGCCCACAAAGTCCCTTACCTAAAACAGGGATGAGTGATAAATGGGATGAAAGTAGTACTATGTACTTCCATAAAACTGTGAAAATTAGGTAACTTCAAGTAAAGTCATAGTAGTAAAACCCATGCCATGTGAATGCACCAAGATGTACTTAGGAAATTGCTGGAGAGCTGCACCCCACCTGCAATCTGCTGCCAGGCCTAATGCCTGACCAGTCCAACTACTCAAATTAGAAAGTGGAGCTCTTCTTCCTGTTTGGATTTAATTTCATTCAGTCATTTTCAGCAAGTGAATTATAGGACACAAGTATACAATCTTTTTTCTCTCACAAAAGGGTAGATTCACTACAACGTGATTCTTTGACATGTGTCTATTGTTTAGTGATTTTCACAGCAACTTTTACAGGCATCATCTACATTCACAGTGTAGGTAAGCTCCATGACTACTGCTAAGCTTATGCCTCAAATCCGAAAACCATATCTCAGAAAAGTTGAGTGCTCGCTGGACTATGTATCAATATTCAGGGACTCCTAGCAGAAGGATGCTAGGAGAATGGTCAATACAGTGCAAGCTAGAATCCGATATTTCCCGGAAATTTCATTCTCATCTTCCATTATTAATATGCAAAGTTTCTGACCACCTCTTTTAACCTAAATACTACCTTTCACAATTTCTATTTCAGAATATGGAATTTATCAATATAAATTATAAATATGTTTGCAATAACATCTCATTAAAAAAACAAAGAAATCATGTTCACAACACAACTAATTTAACAAACATAAAACAGCATTAACTACTTAGTTTAATTCAGTAGTTTCTATAAAGTTATGGCTATGAAATATCCACTTTCCTATATCATTTGACTTGCTTAGTTTTCATTAATATATTTGAACTTTTAGTTTCAAAAATTAATGGCATTTGGTAAGTTTTTAAAAAGCTCCATATATCCACTTATTAACCAAAGTTTAAAAAAACGCTAGAATTTTTCAGCTTCCCATGAATATAATTTCAATGCTAGAAAATATAAGAATGCAAAGTAACTAATATATTGAGATCTGTATTAATTCATCCTTTAGTTAGACAAGTTTAGACTATATAACATGTGTTAACATGTTTAAAACCTTCTGAATTCTAATTCACCTTCCCTTAATTTTAACTTCATATATAAAAAGAGCACTTCCCTCCAAAAAGAATGTCTCTGCTTAAAAAAACAGACTTGCATAATGGTTACTAGAAAAGGAGTTTGGATGTGTATTACATACAGAATGGAAATAAGACTGGAAAGTAGTTATGAAAACATGATGAAAGCATCTGCCCTGTATACTTCCATAACATTGGTCCTTAGCTGACCAACATACTCAGTATTTTCAAATAATTCTATCCCAAACAAAAAAATGTTATTTTCTTTCAAACATTGCCAGAATTAGTTATCTGAGTAATGAATCTAAAACTTACAAATATGTATTAAATAAATCAAGTCATTTTTTGCAAGATGCCAATAAATTTAAAGTGCAGACATTAAGTTTACCTTCTAGCCATGTGTAGAATGATTCTCCTAAGAAACAAAACAAAACAAAAATAATCAAACACACGCACAGAATTGAAGGGTTTAAATGGTCATTCATAAATAAGAATAAATTAAGTCTATAAAATGTTTATGACAGATTAAGGAATATTTCTAGAAATGTCCACTGCTTCATGTGTAGTTTTTTAAAAAAAGGCATATAGTTCTAGAAAATAAAAGTCCAAAAATAACTGAAGTAAATCTGGAAGGATGTTCGTATAAATGATATTTTTACTTCCAAAATTTTTGAGAAAAAAATTTTTTTTTGGTTGCACCTGAGGCACGTGGAAGTTCTTGGGCCAGGGACTGAACATGTGCCACAGTTGAGACCTGAGCCACAGCTGTGACAATGCCAGATCCTTAACCCGCTGTGCCACATAGGAACTTCTCAGAAAATTTTCAGTCAAAATATTATGTAAGTCTTACTCATTTGAAGGCTTAAACATTCATAAGTATGCGGGAGAAATAATCTTAGATTTGCTTTTGGTGATAACCATAGCACTGGCTCAAAACTTCTAGGAAAAAACTATAAATTATAATTAATACAAAAATAATATTATTGTTCCATTTTTTCCCTAAGCCAGTAAATCTACGTATATTTCCTCAATCATCTAAAACAACTAAGTTTGAAGGTATAATTTAAAAATTCCCTAATTTTTAAGATAATTTTTCAGAAAAGTTAATGACTAGACTATGAAGGAGACAACTTCTGCGCTAATACTAAAAGAACTATTTCTAGTCCAATACTGTTCTTCTGAGTGAAAAGAAAAATGGCAGTCAATAAACACAGAAATAGTTAATATACTTCTTAAGTTAACCATCCTTATTTTTTTTTGAATTGTGAAAAGCAAAGCATGATGATAAAAACTCAACATATAGAAGAGGTGAGCAAGGATAGCTAAGCTAAAGGATAAATTAGATGGTAGGGAATCACTTTGCCTCCTGAGTCTTCACCGTTTGCAAAACACCATCAACATCTTCCTAGAGATTCATTCATTCAGCACATTCTTACTAAGATCATTCATCATTATCTCATTTTGTTTACCCAAAACCTCCAGCCGCTAACAAGAAAAATCTAGCTCCCACGGTGTTCAATAATCTGGCCTCTACTCATCTTCCTGATTCAAACTACCTCTATATAAAGTCCTTCCTACTACTATAACAGGGTCTCCCCAAACATGCCTCATTTTCCCTTTCTCAACCCCTTGATCCACACTGTCATCCAAGCAGCACATACCACCCAATTCTACTGGCTTGAATCAGTCTGTTATTCAAGTCCATTTCAAATGCCACCTCCTTCAGTAGGATAGGATTTATTCCATCTCTAAAGAGCTGTAGCACCTACTGTTTGTACTGTGTATTGCCTCTTTCTCATTGCTCACATATAGTGCTTATCATTCTTACCATATATACAGTAATATATACTAGCTCTTAGAGGGAAGGTATCATATTTTATACATCTTTCTATCTGTCCCATGCAATGCCCATCACAGTGCCCTTGAACACAGATAAGTAAACACTCATTTGATATATTTATTTTGGCTCATGCTATGATCAATACTCATTTAGTAACCTGGAATGACCAACTGCTGATAAATTACCATTTATAAGATTACGTTTTATAATGATAACTGAGGTAATAAATTTCAAAGTCAGTAAGACGAGAGAAGTCAAAAGACAAATTGTCTGATAAAATTATTTTAACTTTTCTATTTCTTTAGAATATGTTCAAGATTGTAATAACCAAAAAAGGGGGGAACTTGTAATGTGATCCTGTTTCTATGCTAAACATGCAAGTAAAATGGTCTTTATATTCTTTTTTAACACAGTGTAACTTTAAATGATAAAAAATACTCATTTTTTGTCATCACTGATAGCTATTTTATGAAAAAAACAGGATACTTTTAAATTAAAAACAGGAAAAATCAGATTTTTATTATGAGAAGCATTTCTTATAACCTTGAAGCAAACATAATATGAGTTTCAACTCACCATTATCTTCTCCTGAAAGAGAAAATAAAAGACAGGACTTTAGAAAATGTCTTACACAATTCAGATACCAATCTTCTTTATTTTAATATGGGATTAAAACCTACTGTGTGTTAAAAGATTAATTATACCATGAATCTTGGGCAATGTGCAGTTATCCTGCAAATAAGACTTCTTAATAAAAATATGGGCCAAAGAGTATAAGATGTTCACATATTTTTAATAAAATAAATAGCATCAGAGAGAAACTAAAAGTAACCATAAAGACCATTAGTTTCAACAGTTAACAAATATACAAAGTCACTCCTTTAATCATTATGTACACAGTTCTCTCTGAACACCTGTTTCCATACTGGAGTACTTTTTTGAATGACTGTTCCTCAGCACATATGCACCTTAATAAAAGCACTTCCCAAACTGCTATCAAAGTATCCCTATTGGTAGCCTAGACAGCGAGGGGCCAGAAGCCTGGGCTTCAGGGCTACACAGCAGGCCTGCCTTTATTAGCTTTTTATGTGGAATTCTGATATAAGATTTCATTTTTGGAAAAAAAAATGTTCTGTTGCCACAAAAAGCTGTTGGAAAGCTAGTTGCAGAAGCCCAGCTATACAGGTCAGGAATTAATGTGGAAGAAACACAATTAAGAATATTAAACAGCTGTTAATAAACCATTAGCAGTTCAGTGGAGAAAGCATATAAACAGCATTAGCAACAGCTATTCAATTACTTCATGGGTATCCACCTATCACCCAGGACTGTTCTCCACCTCACCTAGTCTCAGGTCTCTTTTACACTTTTCTTTCTTCTCTGCTCCTCTGCCTCCTTCTGTCTTTTTCTATATGACCTCTCCTTCCCCTCCTCATCTTCCCAGCAGTCTCATCTCTCCAGTTGATCTAAATACGGATGTGAAGTATTTCTTAGGACTTAATGCTTTTACTAAATGAGCAAGTATATTTTTTGCTTTAAAAGTAAGTGATCAGCAACATCTTGCTTGATCTGCCTCCAAGAATATAGACTATAAAGACACAAATAAACCAACTGGACCTAATTAAACTAAAGCTTCTGTACAGCAAAGGAAACGACTAAAAAAGGAAAAGACAGCCCACAGAATGGAAGAAAATTTTTGCAAATGACTCAACTGACAAAGGTTTAATTTCCAAAATATACAAACAATTCATATAACTCAACACCAACAAAACAACTGAATCGAAAAATGGGCAAAAGCCCTAAATAGACAGTTTTCCAAAGAAGACATACACATGGCTAGCAGGCACATGAAAAAATGCTCAACATCACTAATTATTAGAGAAACACAAATCAAAACAACAACGAGGTACTACCTCACACCAGTTAGAGTGGCCATCATTAACAAGTCAACAAACAACAAATGCTGGAGAGGATGTGGAGAAATGGGAACCCTCCTACACTGTTGGTGGGAATGTAAATTGGGACAATCACAATGGAAAACATGGAATATCAGAGAAAACTAAATATAGAACCACCATATGATCCAGCAGTCCCACTCCTGGGCATATATCCAGACAAAACTTTCACTGAAAAAGATAACATGCACCTACCTGTATGTTCATGCAGCACTATTCACAATAGCCAAAACATGGAAACGACTTCAATGTCCATCCACAGATGAATGGATTAAGAAGATGTGGTACATATATACAACAGAATACTACTCAGCTATGAAAAGAATGAAATAATGCCATTTGCATCAACATGGATGGAATTAGAACTTCTCATACTAAGTGAAGTATGATATCAAAACCAGCAATCATGAGAATACAAATGCAAGATATTAGAAATGCATTTGAAATTAAGAGACCAGTAACTTAAAACAATTTTGTATATATACAGACTTCTATGTCAAAACCTCATGGGAAAAAAAACCAAAACTCTACAATAGATACACAAACACAAAAGGAATCCAAACACAACACTAAAGACAGTCATCAAATCACAAGAGAACAAAAGAGGAAGGGAAGAAAAAAGACCTACAAAAACAAATCCAAAACAATTAACAAAATGGCAAGAACATATATATTGATAATTACCTTAAACGTAAATGAATTAAATGCTCCAACCAAAAGACATAGACTGGATAAGCGGATACAAAAAAACCAAGATCCATATATATGCTGTCTACAAGAGGCTGACTTCAGTTCTGGGGACTCATACAGACTAAAAGTGAGGAGAAGGAAAAAGGTATTCCACGCAAATGGAAATCAAAAGAAAGCTGGAGTAGCAATACTCATATAAAAATAGACTTTAAAATAAAGAATGTTACAAGAGACAAAGAATGACACTACATAATGATCAAGGGATCAGTCCAAGAAGATGTTACAGATATACACACACACACGCACACATACCCAACATAAGAGCACCTCAATATATAAAGCAAATTCTAACAGCCATAAAAGGAGAAATCGACAGTAACATAATTATAGTGGGGGACTTTTAACACCCCACTTATATCAACAGATGATCCAGACAGAAAATTAGTAAGGAAACACAGATCCTGAATGATATATTAGACCAGACGGACCTAACAGATATTTACAGAACATTCCATTTGAAAGCAGCAGAATACACTTAAGTTCACATGGAACATTCTCCATGATAGATCACATGCTGGGCCACAAAGCTAGCCTTGGTAAATTTAAGAAAACTCAAATCATATCAAGCATCTTTTCTGACCACAACACTATGAGATCAGAAATCAACTGTAAGAAAAACTGTAAAAAATATGTGGAAGCTAAACAATATTTTACTAAACAACTAATGGATTATTGAAGGAATCAAAGAGAAAATAAAAATGGAGAGAAATGAAAATGAAAAAACTTATGGGATGCAGCAAAAGTAGTCCTAAGAGTAAAGTTTCTAATGATACAAGCTTATTCAGGAAACAAGAAAATCTCAAATAAACAACCTAATCTTACACCTAATGCAACTAGAGAAAGAACAAACAAAACCCAAAGTTAGTAGAAGGAAAAAAATCATAAAGATCAAAGCAGAAATAAACGAAATAAAGATGAAGAAAACTGAAAAGGTCAATGAAACTAAAACCTGGTTTTTTGAAAACAAACAAAATTGATAAACCTTTAGCCATACTCATCAAGAAAAAAAGGGAGTGGGCTCAAATCAATAAAATCAGAAATTAAAAAGGAGAAGTTACAACTAATACCACGGAAATACAAAGAATCACAGGAGACTACTACAAGCAATGATATGCCAATGAAGTGGACGATGCAGAAGAAATGGATACATTCTTACAAAGGTACAATCTTCCAAGACTAGCCAAAGAAGAAGCAGAAAATACAAAGACACCAGTCACAAGCACTGAAAACATTTAGTACTTGATTTAAAAACTTCCAGGAGTTCCCGTCATGGCTCAGTGGTTAACAAATCTGACTAGGAACCATGAGGCTGTGGGTTCAACCCCTGGCCTCGCTCAGTAGGTTAAGGATCCAGTGTTGCTATGAGCTGTGGTGTAGGTTGCAGATGCAGCTCAGATCCCACATTGCTGCGGCGGTGGTGTAGGCTGGCAGCTACAGCTCCTGTTAGACCCCTAGCCTGGGAACCTCCATATGCCGTGGGTGCAGCCCCAGACAAAACAAAAAGACAAAAAAAAAAAAAAGAAAGAAAAAAAAAGAATAAAAGCCATATGATCATCTTAATAGATGCAGAAAAAGTTTTTGACAAAATCCAAAACCCATTTTTGATACAATCTCTCTAGAAAGTGGGAATAGAGACAGACTTCCTCAGCATAATAAAAGCCACCAATGACAAACCCAAATCACTCTCAATGGAGAAAAGCTGAAAGTATTTCCACTAGGATCAGAAACAAGACAAGGATGTTCACTTTCATCATTTTTATTCAACATAGTTTTGGAAGTCCTAGCCAGGGCAATCAGAGAAGAAAAAGAAACAAAAGGAATCCAAATTGGAAAAGAAGTAAAACCGTCATTGTTTGCAGAATATGATACTATATTTAGAAAATCCTAAAGATACTATCAGAAAACTACTAAAGCTCATCAATGAACTTGGTAGAGTTGCAGTATAAATTAATACACAGAAATCTCTTGCATTCCTATACACTAACTATGAAAGATCAAAAAAGATAAATAGAGGAAACAATCCTATTAACCATCTCATCAAACAGAATAAAATACTTAGGAATAAACCTACCTAAAGAGGCAAAAGATGTGAACTGTAAAAACTATAAGACAATGAAGAAGGAAATTGAAGATGACACAAACAATGGAAAGATATACCATGCTCTTGGATTGAAAGACTCAACACTGTCAAAGGCAATTACTAAGGCGATCTACAGATTCAATGCAATGCTGATCAAACTACCAATGGCATTTTTCACAGAACTAGAACAAAAGAATTTTTAAATTTCTAAGGAGACACAAGACCCTGAATAGGCAAAGCAATCTTGAGAAAGAAAAATGGAGCTGGAAAAATCAGGCCCTCTGACTTCAGACTATACTACAAAGCTACTGTCATCAAAATAGTATGGTACTGGTACAGAAAGAGAAATATAGATCCATGAAACAGGATAGAAAGCCCAGAAATAAACCCACACACCTATGGTCAATCAATCTACAAGAAAGGAGATAAGAACATACAATGGAGAAAAGACAGCCTCTTCAAAAAGTGGGCCGGCAAAATTGCACAGTTACATGTAAAAGAATGAAATCAGAACATTCTCTAACACCACACACAAAAATAAATTCAAAATGGATTAAAGACCTAAATGTTAAGACTGGGTACTATAAAATTCTTAGAGGAAATCATAGGCAGAATACTCTTGCACATAAATCATAGCAATATCCCAGAGTAATGAAAATAAAAACAAAAATAAACAAATGGGACATAATTAAACTTAAAAGCTTTTGCACAGCAAAGGAAACCATATATAAGACAAAAAGCCCACAGAATGGGAGAAAATATTTGCAAATAATGTGACCGACAAGGGCTTAATTTCCAATATATACAAACAGCTCAATATTAAAAAGACAAACAACCCAATCAATAAATGGTCACAAGATCTAAACAAACATTTCTCCAAAGAAGAAATACAGATGGACAAAAAGTACAAAAAACAGTGCACAATACTGCTAGTTATTAGAGAAATGCAAATCAGAACTTCCATTGTTATCACCTCACACTAGTCAGAATGGCCATTATTAAGAAATTCAACAAATAATAAATGTTGGAGAGGGTGTGGAGAAAAGAGAACCCTCTTACACTGTTGGTGGCAATGTAAACTGGTACAGTATGGAGAACAGTATGGAGGTTCCTTAAAAAACTGAGGAGGAGTTTCCCATCGTGGCTCACTGGTTAACAAACCCGACTAGTACCCATGAGCATGTGGGTTCAATCTCTGGCCTTGCTCAGGGGGTTAAGGATCCCGCGTTGTCGTGAGCTGTGGTGTAGGTCACAGATGTGGCTCGGATCTGGCATTGCTATGGCTGTGGTGTAGACCAGCAGCTGTAGCTCCGATTTGACCCCTAGCCTGGGAACCTCCATATGCCACGGGTATGGCCCTAAAAAAAGACAAAAGACAAAAAAAAAAAAAAAAAAAAAAAAAAAAAAAAAAAAAAAAAAAAACTAAAAAGAGAATTATCATATGATCCAGCAATACCACTTCTGTACGTATAACTGGAGAAAATGATTAATCTGAAAAAATACACGCATCTTTATGTTCACAGCAGCACTATTTACAAAAGCCAAGACATGGAAGCAACAACCTAAATGTCCACTGACAGATGAATGGATAAAGATGATATACATATACACAATAGAATATTGCTCAGCCATAAGAAAGTATGAAATAATGCCATTTGCAGAAACATGGATGGACCCTAGAGATTATCATACCAAGTGCAGTAAGACAGAAACAAATATCATTGAGATCACTAATGTGTAGAATCTAAAACAATGACACAAATGAACTTATTTACTAAACATAAAAAGATTCACAGACTTCAAGAACAAGTTTATGGTTTACCAAAGGGGAAAAGTGGAGGGAGAAGGGATAAATTAGGAGTCTGGGATTAACATATACACACTACTATATATAAAGTATATAACTAACAAGGACCTACTGTAGAACACAGGGAACTAGATTCAGTATCTTGTAATCAACCATAATGCAAAAGAACATGAAAAAGAATATATGTATTTATAACTGAATCACTTTGCTGTATACCTGAAACTAATACAACATTGTAAATCAACTATACTTTACTGAAAAATAAAAATTAAATTGAAAAAAGTAAGTGATCACAGAAAAGTTCTGGAAGGATACCTTCCAAATAGTACTACGAAAAAGATAAAAATGTATGGAGGTAGGTAGGGGTGAGGAGAATGTTCCCTTTTTACTTTGTGTAATTTTTGTTTGTTTCAATTTTTATAAAATCTTGCATAAAATAAGTGGAAATAGAAAAGTTATGAGGTAAAAGCAGTGAAAAAGACAAAAGATAAGAAGCCACACATACCTTCCTCATACTCCAATACCTTGTCCAGGCAGTTTCAGAATAAATTTGGGAAGACTATTTGTCCCATTGTGACAGAGTGCACATCTAAGAGCAGTCCATTCATTCAACCCATTTCTAAGCCTCTTTGGTTCTGAGAAATGCCTAAAGAGACAAATCTAGACCAGGAATTCAAGTCCCTAAATCAAAACCTGTGTCTATAAAAAATATTAGAACAACATGTCAGTCACAGGGCTGATCCCAAGGTTTGGGTTCTCACTGAGTTTAGATTGAGACTTAACTAATAATTTTATATCGAATAGCCTCCAACTGTATATGACAATGCTGTCTCACAGAAACATAACACCAGCCATGTAATTAAAATTTTCTAATTAAAATTTGTTTTAATATCCACATTTTAGAAAGTAAAAGATATACACGCACCACAGTACATCAACAATTGGCTGTGTGATGCAAGTGTTAACGTAGTTCTACCAAAACAATAGTTCTTATGTTGCCTCAGTTTTTAAATTAACTAAAAATAAATAAAATCTAAAATTTAGTTCTGCACTAGCAACATTTCAAGTGCTCAACAGTCTGTTGTGGCAAATGGCTACCTCTTTGGATGGTGCACGTTTAGAACAATGCTTCAGGAAACCTAACTTTCTGACAATACTCTACGTTCTATGACTCTGAGTGTGGGGCATTGATGAGCACCCCGGGGGTCACCTGGGGGCTTGGTAGAATCTTAAGCTTCACCCAAGACCTAGAAAATCAGAACATGTATTTTCACAGGGCTCCTAGGCAATCTGTATGCACACTGAAGTCTGAGAAGCACGCTATGTGTCGCTGGTTCTCAAACTTGGCTGCGTACTGGAATCATCTGGAGATCATAAAAAACTACCAATGCCTGGGTCCTAAATCCATATATTCTGATCACTGGTATAGGACAGGGCCTAGACATGCAGATTCTTAAGAGTTCCCCCAGGAAAACTCTGATACATATGGATTACTTCTTTATTCTAATTCATTTTACATAACGCGCCTAGTTTAGGGTCTGGCACATATCAGGCAGTCAGTAAATGAAAATAATTATACAAAACATGTGGAAATCTTATATGTTTGAACTACTCATACTTTTTCTTATTCAAAGTAAGCAAAAATATAAAATAGTTGCAATTTTTCTCAATATAAAGTTTATTTTTATTTTTTGGCTGCACCCAGGGCATGCAAAAGTTCTTGGGCCAGGGAATTAACCTGCACCACAGAAGTGACCCCAGCTGCTGCAGTGATAACGCTGGATCCTTAACCTGCTGAACCACAAAAGAACTTCTCAATACAAAGTTTAGTTATAAAAGCATTTTGTTAACAAATTTCTGAAAGTATGGAAATGTATGAAAAACCCACCTCGGCTGGGTGCCAGAGGATTTAAAGGACGATAAACAGATCGAGGCCTAAAAAGAAAAAAAAGTACAAAACTCAAACGTAAAATGGTTTGACATTTTGATGCAGTTTTTTCCAAGAGAAACAAATATTCCCCTTTTTCCGCCCTGGTTACTCCTCCCCTCCTCCCCCTCCCCCCTCCAGTTACTTGAAACAGTTTTCTTCATAGATGCTGTTCCACACTCTCCACGCAGAGGACCCTTTGTAGCCAGTGTAGCGCTCTGGGTTCAGCAACAGGTCTACATACTGGGCAGACGGAGATCTCTCATCTGAACAAGAAACAATTCATAAAACCATCCATATTGCGCCATCTACCTAAAACTTAGCATTACTAAGCAAACAGGACTACGCAAAGGTTAGAGAAATGCTGCCCATTCAAGTATTCTCCAGCTTAAATGGTAGAATGGTTAGCACACTTGTGACTGTCCTCCACCCAGGATTTATAATAACTTGAATTTGAGGTAGGAAAAACATCTCACTTTCCTTTGGATGCCTGATGCTCTCTTACGTGACGTTAACATTCCTCACCTTATCAGAAGCATTAATCATTTCTTAAGTTTTAACCACCAAGACTGAAAGGATCTAACAGAATCATAACCTTTTTTAACATTTTGTGTGACTGCATGCTTATGTATATACCTACCCAAACACATGCTTGAAACGTTCATTTTGTTAGCTTATATCTATTTAAAAAGAGATTTCCCTGCTACTCTTCACTTGGGCTTAAGAAATAAATGGTTCCATAACTTTGTTTCAAATTTGATTATTCACAGAGTTCCACAACGTTCTGGTTAAAAAAAAAGTTATTTTTATCAATGTTAATGTGTTGGTTAACATATTAATTGGCTAACACTGGTTAGCAGGCACAACTCCAAGAACTTATTAATACATTTAAAGTTAAGGAAATGTTTTCTTTTTAATGACTTTTATTTTTTCCACTATAGCTGGTTTTCCATTATTGACAGTGTTCTATCAGTTTTCTACAGTACAGCAAAGAGACCCAGTCACACATACACATATACACTCTTTTTCTCACTTATCCTCCATCATAAGCGATTAGATGTAGTTCCCAGTGCTATACAGCAGGATCTCACTGTTTATCCACTCCTGTGTTGAAACTCAAATGAGTATTTACTAGACCTCCATTATTTGTACAACATTTTGATAGAGATCTCCGGGGGATACAAAAGATAAGAAAAGATGGTCTTAATTACTGAGGCTCACATTCTGGGTAAAAAAGGGAAGCACATGCTTCCTACAGAAAATTTATAATGACTAAGCTTCACAAATCTACGCTAATAATACCTACAAACTGAAGTGCTATGTGTGTTGGCAGAGATGTATTCTTTTACTTATATGTTTCGGTGTCATGATATTAAATCAATGCTATATAGACGCTTGACTTGAAACAGGGACCAAACATAGTCAATAAAACATGGTTGCTCTTACATGGATGGACCTAGACATTATCGTGCTAAGTGAAGTCAGTCAACGAGACACCAACATCAAATGCTACCACTTACATGTGGAATCTAAAAAAAGGACACAATGAACTTCTTTGCAGAACAGATACTGACTCACAGACTTTGAAAAACTTATAGTTTCCAAATGAGACAGGTTGAGGGTTTGGGATGGAAATGCTATTAAATTTGGTTGTGATGGCTGCTGTACACCTATAAATGTAATAAAATTCATTAATTAAAAAATAAAGATCTAAAAAGAAGACATAAAAAATGTGGCTGCTCTTGTTTTCATTACTTATCAGTCAAAAATATTCACTGGCTATTCAATAACCATAGATTGGGATTATTCATAATCATAAGGGGGAAAAATAGCATCCTGATCCATGCCTTCCAGAAAGTACCAAGAATTACCTGGTACTTTCGTGATGTAGAAAGAGTACAAAGGTAATTACAACTTTTCATTACTAAATGAGTTCTATCTAACTTACAGACGATAGAAACATGATTTTGAAGAATACTGGCTCTATTTCCAGCACTAACATTACACAGATATTCTACTATATAAGTTAAGGAACAGAAAACCGTTAACTTACAGATGGAGGAACAGAAACTGTCTAAGGACATTTATTGATCAAGGCTTAAAATAATAATTTAATTAAAAAATCTTAATTGAAAAATGGAAATTCAATAATTAAGTTAATAAAAGTATGGCTTTTATAGTAACACCTAAAAATTGTTACAATTTACTAATTTATAGATTTTAAATTTCTTTGAGCTGTTCACTTGCAAAACTGACTCAGTTATGTATAAGCTTTAGAAATATAAGTATATACTCATTGACATATACATGTATGTACACATGTATAAAGAACGTATGTGCACAAACATAAGCCTATACATATATAGAGTCATCTATGAATGTGAAGACTGAATTGGGATCAACCTCTTTGCCCAGTTAAACCAACTAAACAACCAACAAAGAAAAAAAGCCCTGGATTCAGGTATTACATGGATTTAGAATACACTTTAAAGGAGCAGAAAGTCTTAAGACTAAAATCAATTACGTCAGTTTTTAAATTACTTTAAGTAAAACTTACATTCTTAATGTTCTTGATGTATAGGTCCTTAATTCAATCAAAGTCATTTTAAAAATTTAATACTTTTTCAAATCCTCAAAGAGGTGGGTTTTGGTAACCTATAGAAGGTGTTAACAAACTATAGCCCATTGGCGAAGTCTGTTCTGCTGTGTATTTCCATAAAGAAAGTTTTACAGGAACACAAGTCATGTTCACTTGCTCATGTGCTTTCACACTATTATGGCAGAGTAGTTAGTGGTTGCAACAGAGACTTTATGGTTCACAAAGCCTAAAATATTTACTCTCTGACCACTTACAGAAGAAAAAGTTTGTCCTGACCTATACTGACAAGAATTTCATGGCATTCAGAGTGAGGAACGCATGTGGGAGAAGGCACACACAGGTTGAGGTCCCTATGAAACACACCTATCCTTCTTCCCCCAGGCCAGCTGTAACATGGTCTTAATTAATTTGTTCCTAAACTATAACTTCTTTCCATTTGTACAGCTGTATCATTCATTCAGATAGTTCTCTTGGATCCCTACTAAGTCCTCCACTCAAAAACTTCTCTTCTTCCTCCCTCTACAAATCTGCTCTAAAACTACTCTTCCTTTTCGACCAGGCTAACCATTACTTAAGGAGTCAAAGAATTTCTACTGAATCAAAATTCCTAATTCTGGGAATTGACCAACTTGAACTAATGTTTTTCCTCAAGTATATCCTTTTTCTGACTGGATTTTCCTTTCACTGTATTCTCCCACCTCCTAACCCATATATCTCTTTATATGTAATGGTTGCACAGGCCAACTTAGTGTGCAGGCTTTTTGCTTATGGACAAAGATCAAAAATACTAGGTTATAGACTCAAGATTCAGCCTACACCCTCCATCTCTAACACTACCCCAAAATGCTACTAACTCACTATTAAAACACAATTGCTTCAAAGAGAATCTACGGTTTTTAAAGCACCCAAATAATTCTGATACACAGATTTAGAAACTACTGTTTTAAACAGTATTTTTAACGTATCATGAACATGATTTAAGGAGAAAAATAAAAGTAGACATCTATCACATTTTTTAGGTTATTTATGAATCAACTACTTCATTCAGCAAGTATTTCTTGGGCACGCACCACGGCCAGGCACTGTTCTAGGCACTAGGGATACAGTTGTGAACAAAAGACAAGGTCCTTGCCCTCAAGTAGCTCACAATCTAGTCAAAGACAGGCAACAAACAGATAACTAATGTACTCTCACACAGTTCTTGGTGCTCTGGCAACAGGCAGCAGTGCAAAGAGAATGAAAGTGGTTACTATTTTATACAGGGAGGTGACAGCAGGCTTCTTTGCTAAGGTGACATCTGAGCAGAAACCTGATGCAAAGGAAGCAGCAAGCCATGCATAAAGACAATAAGAAAAAAACGGGGTGGAGGTGGGGAGAGTAGTTTACCCTAAACTGCTAAATTATTTAAAACCTATTATTTGATCTATAAGAATCATCTTCCTTTCAAATAAAGATAAAACCAAAAATGAAAACAGCCAAGAGTGAGGTGTATGAATATGGGTCAATAAACTTTGGTGAATATTCCTTAGATTTTTTGTTTTGTTTTGTTTTAATCCAATGATTTTAGAATACCGAAATACCTAAACAATGACTCTAACTCTGCCCGACAGTATCTTTAAAATTGTAGGTATAAATCTTTGGGACACACATGAACATTACTACCCAGAAGAACAGTGATAATACACCCAGGAGCATGGTTTCCTCTGTTTAAGAAATACACGAAATATAAAAATTACTAGTTATTTTAATCACATAATCCTAAAAAATTTAAAGGATGATTTTATGTAAATTCTTATCCAACATCTCTTCTACGTCTACACTTTAAAAAGCTACATTTAAAAATTAACACTGGTGGAGTTCCCGTCGTGGCGCAGTGGTTAACGAATCCGACTAGGAACCATGAGGTTGCGGGTTCGATCCCTGCCCTTGCTCAGTGGGTTAACGGTCCGGCGTTGCCGTGAGCTGTGGTGTAGGTTGCAGACGC